>JASANB010002296.1:0-15054 GCA_030248155.1 Sabatieria punctata
TAAAAATTGAACTGATATGAGAGAAAATAAATAAGTAAAATAAAAACGTTTTTCTCAGTAAGGAGGCTAAAAATCGCTATTTTAAGCTGCAAAATAGCGTTTTAGAGCTAAAAACAAGCAAAAAACGCGAAAAAGGGCTTCCAAAACCACTGATTTCTCTTAACGCAACAGTGGAAACGCCAAATTTGGTTTCCAAACGCGTTTCAAACGAATTTTAGGCTACAAATTAGTGATTTCTGAGCCAGTTGTTAGTATTGGAGCCGCTACTAGTACTTGCTTTTTTGGGGGGTCCCTCTAAACTTCTCTCGGGGGTGAGGAGTGGGGGTTTGGCCTTTCTAGCTAGGGGGTAACTCCGCCGGTGGCATGAATGGCTGAGATAGAAATAGAAGTGTGTTCGACAAAACTCGAAAAGGACAAAACGGACAACACTGCAGCAGTACCACCAGCGGCTGCAGAAAGTGGTTGAAATGAAAACCATGACGGCCACGTTGAACTGATAAACAATTTGTTGAAATTGAAACAGTAAAATGTGAAACATCTTAGAATTTCCGGTCCAATACACTAACCACCATGATCAGGGTTCGTGCGGCTTTTGTATAGCAAAATTCCCTGATCTTTCCCTAACCAAAGTCAAAATTCTCCGAACAAACAGGGTGAGGAAAATTTGGCTTTGTGCGCATTTAAACGGTATTCTGAGGGCAAAGTTCCAGCTTCAGCAGTAGAAGAATGTATTTGAAATTTTCAAAAGGGGTGGGTTCAAAAGAAAACCGATTTGTCGAAAGGGTGGTGTGTAAAGTGCTGGCAGGACCATTTGATGCCAAGGTGTTTCTATACTGCTATCTAATTTTTCAGAGGTTAAAGTTTTTTCTGAGAGTAAAGTTCCAGCTTCAGCAGTAGTAGAATGTGTTTGAAATTTTCAAAAGGAGTGGGTTCAAAAGAAAACCGATTTGTCAAAAGGATGGTGTGTAAAGTTCTACAGGACCATTTGGTGGCAAGGTGTTTCTATACTGCTATCAAATTTTTCTCTGGCCATACCCCAAATACCCTGACTTTCCAGGTCCCGCACGAACCTTGATGATAAGCCCTTTGGTTCAGACTTCCGGCCGATCACCTGTTACATGTAAGAAGAGTGATAGGAGAACTAAAAAATTTCCGACCAAACAATAAACTAAATTATTACCTGGTATCGTTGCTGATCATTTCATGAGTGAGACGAACGGCAACTTCATGAAATAATTTATCAACGTTTGTTGCGTCCAGCGCAGAAGTTTCCAAAAAGTAGTCAAATGCGTTGGCCTCCGAAAAGCCTTGCCCTATCCTATTAGGAATCTCCCTTTCATCGTCCTTGTCTATCTTATTACCTGAAAATATCAACCTGCTTCGATATAGAGCAAAGTATGCACTCTAACACACCATTCATAGCCAAATGCGGTTAAAAGAGAGGGGAAAGCAAACATTGTATTGATCTATGAATATGTATGTCCGTCCCTGTATAATAGGAGTCAGTGGACAAAATATGTCTGATTCAATGAAACTCTTTTAGCCAGCACAGTTGGTCGAGTGGTTCGGCCACCTACTGTTGTGCGCGTTGTGTGTAGGGAAGGGAGGCGACTGCACACGGTCACTCCCACCGGTGCGGCTAAGAGGAGTCGATGGCAGCTCGCGCCTGTGCCAGCTGAACTTCTAAACGTGCTCACTCACTCCTCCGACCTGGTGTGGTCTGAGACCGGACGTCTTATCTGGGCATACATGGGCTGAGGGGGAATGGCTCTTCGGCGGAGAGGGTTGGAGAGTATAAATTCGCATTCGCTTTCCCAAACAAGCCGCCGAAATCTCGGAGGCGTATAAGCCGTCGAGGGGGTATTCCGCTTTCCTTTCCCAAAAAAAGTTTCCAAAACTTCAGAGGTGTGGGTCGCGGTGGCTTGGAGGGTAGCGCCTACCAGCAAGGGGTAACCCCCGGCCCATGTATGTATCCGGGCCAATTTTGGGTTTAGATGAAGGTGGGCAGACTGGCCAAAAAGAATTAAGAGAGAGGAAAGTACCAACTAGAATCTTGAGCACCCGTCTGTTGGCGTACTGTTCAATCTCGCCCAACCATTCGGGGAGACAGTCGAAACTGGGCTGACAGCACACATCGTAGACCAACACAATGGCATGTGCTGATCGGTAGTAACTTTGTGTGATCGACCGAAACCGCTCCTGTCCTGCTGTATCCCATATTTGAAGCTAAACACCAAATTTTCAGATGAGCGTTAGACATCAACTTGTGTGAAACTTTCATTTCAATCAAGCAAGAACTGCTGTTTTTATCAAAATAAAAAATCTGGACACTTAAGTACATACAGTAGGCCGGCACATTTGGTGTAGTGGTTTAGGCCACATGGCCACTGTGCGCGACGTCGTGCGCTCATCCACTCGGCGGGACAAGTTTCTTGCCGCAAAGAGTTGGTCGTCGGCATAAAGCTCCACCCAGGCCACCGAAAACTGGTTACAGCGAGTAGGTAAAATGGGAACCAACTGGATCTGCCGTTGCACGGAAAGCCGCTCCAAAAAGCATGCCGCGTTGGAGGGAAGATCAACGACGTCAGGAGCTGTCTGAGAGACCAGCAATAAGGCCAATACCGGTTTAGTGCCTGCGGCCGGGCGGCCGTTGGGAGCTGACAGCACCATGACGTCACCACGCCAGGCACTCTCTTAGTACCTGGCGCCCAATAGCATGGCTTGAGTGGCTTGGCAGTGAAAGAAGGGCAAACGTCCGAGATGACGATATCAGGGGTAACGAAATGGACCGTGCAGATCTGATCGTAGGGCTGTACATCGTACGCCCCCCCCCGCCAGATCGGATCGGTACATACAGTAGTAAATCCGTAGGATACCCTATACAACCAGAAGACAGTCGACAGCTTACTTTAATTTTGTCCTCACCAACTTTGACTGTCTTTATCATAAAATCAACACCAATCGTTGCTGTCTGACCAGGAGGGAAAATACCCTGAAACCAGTGAAATTAATCATTCATACATGTGCATGATCCGCAGCTCAGAGGGGGACATCCAGGTCTGCATGCGTTGTTGCCTGGCGAAATGCTCAACTTTTCGGCGCAAAATTCAGATTTTGGCTGGAAATTTGATTTTTTGCAAAATGTTTTGGAAGAAAATTCAAATTTCAAATTCAAAGCTTTCTGGTTAAAGTTGAGTTTTTGACAAAAAACTGGCCAAAAAACCGGATTTCCAATACAAATTTTGTAAAAAAATCGAAAATTTCGAGGAAAATTTGCAAAAATTTCGTGTTTGGTGGCTAGTTGTCTGGAGGCAGGGTTTTATAGGCATCCATACACATGTACGAAATCATCCGCTGTCAGGGTTCGTGCGGCTTTTGGATAGCAGAATTCCCTGACCTTTCCCTGACTTTTCCATGACCAAAGTAAAAATTTCCTGACCAACCAGGGTGAGCAAACTGCAAACAATGTGGAAAATTTTGAAAAATTGACTTTGTAAAACGCATTTAAACGGTATTCAGAGGATAAATTTCCGGTTTAAGTAGTACAGAAAGACCGATTTTCAAAAGGGTGCTGTGTAAAGGTATGACAGGATTATTTGGCGGTGAGATGTTTCTGCTGTTATCAAATTTTTCCCTGACCAGACACCAAATTCCCTGACTTTTCCCTGACTTTTCCATGACTCCCTGACTTTCCAGGTCCCGCACGAACCCTGGCTGTTGTTGGCAGTTGATCCTGCTCAGAATTTCAAGTCAATGAGACTTTGGGACATAGACATAGTCTACCTACCAGCAAGACTAAATTTACCTGAGTAAACTTCCGAACTAAACAAGTTTTTCCAACACCTGCATTGCCAACCAGCACAACTTTGAAAAGATATTTGTAATCCTCCATTAAGCTATCTAGGGGTCACAACTTCAAACCAGTAGCACACAGTCGTTCGAGGACATTGAATAAATCGAATCTGCCGTATTGTAAGTACCTAAACAAACAAGCAAAAGGTACAGGTAAGGCCGACCCAAGTATGGACGCTCAGACGTATGTAAGGGGACAAAATCATTCTTGCATAAACGTCATACTCTTCCATCGACGTCATACAGTAACAGTAACAACACAATGCGGAATGAATCAACGTCGCCACATATGGGCACTTAAGCAAATAAGGCGTCATCTACTAACTGCCTTTTCCTTAGCTATTTTCATGATTAAATAAAAGCGACATCTACAAACTTTTGACATGCCTAGAATGCCGGAACGCCTAGGTTTTCATAATAAAATAAACGCGTTTTGCGATCAAAAGTAATATTTTTAAGTTTTCACTTATTTTCAGTCGAAATTTGACGATAGTACATACATGTGCATCGGGGGTGCCAGGCAGGGGGCCAGGGGGACGAAAATGGAACTCTACTAAATGTCTCCAGAAGCCGTTAGGAAGCCTCCTGGTGCATTTTTAAGACACAGAAAGCAATTTTGGCAACTACACAACCTTGGTCTAGGCAACAACACACTGAACCCCAAGTTTTCGTCGATTTGCGGACAAAATTTTGGTTGGAAAACATTTCCGCTAAAAATTTGCACCTAGAGCGAGGACAAGTGCGCATGGAGAACCGGCTGTCCCCCGAGCTGCCGGCCGACCATGCACATGTATGACGAGTCTCGAAGTTTTGTAAAAAAAAAAACCGCCCAAAATCGGCAGAAATTGAAATTCCAGATAAAAACCGCTTTGCATGGTAACTGCAGCATCCTATCGAGGGCTTAATGACTGAATGATGTAACTGACATTTTGGCCGCAATTGAGTTACAGTGCAATAGTCTCTTGCACACATCTAGAATCAAATAGCAGAACAACCAATATGAGTCGGCGCTCATATTGGTGACTCAGCACTTTGGCAAATTCACGTGCGCCCGGCCGTTTGTGCCAGAAGGATATAAGTCAGTTACCTCCTTCTGCCCTATGCTTAATTGTCATTGCCTACCGAAATCAGGCAGCCATCAGGCAGACATGTTAAGTGGGGGGTCGGCGGAATCGGCAGGCATGGTGTGCGTTGGACATCCCTATGGCACCAAAGTAAAACCCTAAAACAGTTCCGTCCAACTCCCTCTGGGTAGCCTGCAATGGAGCATCCATGGTTCTCTCTGATGGGGCCATTTTCCATAGTAAAACTCCAAACCACCCCTAACGGAAATGGGCGTTTCTCAGGGGGCCGAGTTAGTTGAGGCACGTGCTAGCCAGCGTTCGAAAGCTCACATCATGGGCTTTCAGAATCTGCAATAAAATTTATGGTGATTTTTGTTGTATCAAAAATAATCGATCGCAAAATATCGATTGCTCACGATTTTATCAGTTTTCAGCATCTGACTAAAGTAGCTACAAAGGAAAATGGGATGACCAAATTGAGGTTTTCTGGTACGTCAAATTCATTGGCGACGCCCATTTACAGCTACGATCACTTGATCAATCGATAATCGATATGCGATCGATTATCGATTTTTTGCTGTGCAGATAACAAAACACATAAGCTATAATGTCGGTGGTTTTCGGGCATGCCGATTTCAATCACGATGTCGGTTTAGAGCTATCATCGCGTTTTAATTCGATAATCGATATCGATTGATTATCGATTTTTTGCTGTGCAGATAAACAAAACACGAAAGCTATAATCTCACTGGTTTTCAGACATGCCGATTTTAACCATTATGTCGGTTTAGAGCTATCATCGCGTTTTAATTCGATAATCGATATCGATTGATTATTGATTTTTTTGCTGTGCAAATAAACAAAACACATAAGCTATAATGTCAGTGGTTTTCAGGCATGCCGATTTCAACCATGATATTTTTTGAGCTATCATTGCAGTTTAGTTCGATTATCAATATCGATTGATTATCGATTTTTTCTGTGCAAATGATCGAACCACACACACACATATGCTATGTTTTTAGTGGTTTTCAGGCATGCCGATTTCAACCATTATGTCGGTTTAGAGCTATCATTGCAGTATAGTTCGATTATCAATATAGAATAGCGTTATAGGCTCCTGGCCCCTTCTAGTTTGTACATACACTTTATGTACTACAAAACTCTGATTGCTTTGGAGCATATAGTATACGGCAAATATTTTACAATAGATTGTTCTGAAGTCTTGCTTTCTCTTTGTGTTCTGCACCGAAACCCATTTTATGTATGCGCCCTTCGATATACTTCCCGAGCCTAATTTTTTCCTATTAGAGTCCAGTTATTCTAAACACAGTTGGAATATTCAAAATGCCCATATATTGATTGATGCATTCACTATGGGTAATGGAACCAGTTAGTACAACAAGTAATAGAAGAAAACGCTAAGGCGGAGGTTGTATTATTTCACCTACTCCACAAAAAAATCGATACTTGAAATATGATATGACAATGAATTTGTGTGGTAAGATGGTTGAAATCGGAATGCCGAAAACCACTAAAAACATAGCCTGTGTGGTTGATCATTTGCACAGAAAAAAATCGATATCATGATTGATTTCGAACTAAACGGATGACCTTACCCCTATTAAACGACTATGTGATGGTACCCGAAACCACGAATTTAGCTTGTGTTTTGTTTTCTGCGAGCAATCGTTATCGTTCGTTATGATTAAAACGGTGTGTAACGTCGTGGTTGATAGTGCGAAACCATAATTTGCTGTGTAGGGGTATCGCGAGCAAATATTGTATTCGATTGTGTCAAGTGTCGTAGTGTATGGGGTGATTTGAGTCCAGCCTTTGTATCCCATTTTCCTTTGTAGCTACTTTAGTAGATGTGAAAACTGATAAATCGTGATATGTTTGTGCGATCGATTTTTTTGATACAACAAAAATCACCATAAATATTAAGATTCTGAAAGCCCATGTGTGAGCTTTCGAACGCTGGCTAGCACGTGTTCAGCTACTCGGCCCTGAGAAACGCCCATTTCCGTTAGGGGTGGTTTGGAGTTTTACTATGGAAAATGGCCCCATCAGAGAGAACCATGGATGCTCCATTGCAGGCTACCCAGAAGGAGTTGGACGGAACTGTTTTAGGGTTTTACTTTGGGGCCATAGGGATGTCCAACGCACACCATGCCGGCCGATTCCGCCGACCCCCCACTTAACATGTCTGCCCGATCTCGGTTGGCAATGACAATTAAGCGCAGTAGCGGCTTGTCGCAACAAAACTTAGAGCCAGAAAGCGATTTCGTTTTTGATCTTCAGTGTCATCGGCTTGGATTTAAGCATATTTAGAGTTTACGTAGCAGATGCAGTCATCAGCTACTGTGTGAACGCACTAAGAGCCTTGTGTAGACAATTTTCTGTTGCGAAAATAAATCCAAGGTAAAAGTACTACTGTAGTGCACGTTGAAAGAATTACTGCATAAACAGTTTAAAAGTTTTAAAGGCTTGTCTAACTTACAGCTTTATTTTCAACCAACCAAAACAACAAAAAATCAAAACACCTAATATATACTAGGTATGGTCAAACAAGCCCGTGCTGCAGAATCGAAAACGTCTTATGAAGCATGTTCGAGTTTTCAGTTTTTACATTGTAAAAATTCTGGCGTGATTTCTAACCGATTTGGTTGCGGTTTTTCTAAATTTATATTTTTAAAATTGTTTTATGGCCAAATGAAAATTTGAAAACTCGAAAACGGTTTGTTATTTCAGCAAGCACACACAAATGAAAATTTCAGGTATGATTTATCCTAAGAACAATTTCCAGCAATATTGATTCGTTCCTGATCCAGCGCATGGCAACTTCTCAGAGGCAACGAGCTACCCACTGAGCCAACGACGCGCAACTTCTTTCTCTATCAGTTACCTCTCAGACGAAATGCTGGTTCTTGGGGTAGGTGTAGCTGGGGTAGGGATCAGGGAAGGTCGAAATGCTTTTTACTTTATTTCTTGTCCGGCGTCCACGTGTCCAGGGGTATTTATTGGAAAATAGGCCCACAGGAACGTGCCCTGTACTGATGCGTCTCTAGGGGCACTTTTATATTTGGAAAACCGGCCCTCCGGAGCGTGACCTATACCGATGCGTCTCCTAGGGGTACTTTCATGTTTTTAAAACAAGCCCTGCGGAGCGTGACCTACTGCTGCGTCCAGCTAGGGGTATTTTTATATTTGGAAAACAGACCCTCCGGAGCGTGCCTATACTGATGCATCCCTCTCGGGGTATTTATATATTTGGAAAACAGGCCCTCCGGAGCGTGCCTATCTATACTGATGTGTCTCTAGGGGTACTTTTATATTTGGCAAAACAAGCCCCCCCCCGGAGCTTGCCCTATACTGATGTGTGTAGCTATCACTAGACTCACCAAGCAAAGGGCTTTCAAATGATTATACTTGTAATCACAGTACTGTCTGACACAACCAAATTTCTTTGCCAACAGGGTAACAGGTTTTGGAACGCATTGCCTTCTTCAGTGGTAAATTCCTTTCTGCAAATGCTTTTAAAAGTGACTTAGGTTGAATTACTGCATATACTAAGGGTCGGGCATTAGAAGCCGGTCGATCGGCCCAGCCCGTCCTTTGAATCTGATCGGTATCTACTTTATTTTTGTACTGGACGATGTTAATAAATTTTCTTCTTTCTTTCTATACTAGCATGACCATTTTGGACGATGTTGAAATTTTGCCAAATGTAGTTTAGAAAAAGCACTTTCAGTTGAAGCCGTAGTGCTGTTTTGGCACGATACTGTCAAGGGGGGGCGTCGACATCGCACCTCTAATAAAAAACCGGACTTTTGTGGATCAAAGTTTAGAATAGAACAGAAGGTCATAAATAACTCCAGAACACTGACCGTTTTTGAGTGGGCTTTGACTGACTCGTTGAACTTCTCTTAAATTGTTTACACACCTGCATGATAATCATCTAAAGAAGCCTAAACACTAGAAAAATCGAAATTTCTTTGCCCATCCTATTTACTTTATTATTATTAGTATATCTGTCAAAATACAGTACGCTACTACCATACATGTAACAGGTCATCCGCCGATGGGGGGAGGGGGGGTTGGGGGGTCTGGCGCCGGGGGGGGGGGGTCTGAGCCAAAATTTTGGGGGAGGGGGGTGGGCACTAAAAAAACGCTCGAAAATCGGAAAAATCGCAATTTTTCGGCTAAAAATTGCCAAAAATCGCTAATTTGGGCTGAAATACAGCTAAAAAGTGCTGTTTTGCAGGCGATTTTGGCAATTTTTGTGTGTGAAATTGTAAAAAATTGCAAAAATTTGCTCGAAAATTTACTTGCCAGAAAAATCGGAGGGGGGGTTCGGTGAAATCGTCTCGGGGGGTCCCCATCCGGGGGGGGCCGGCCTATTTCGGGTGGGGGGCAGACCCCCCCAGACCCCCCCTGTTACATGTATGGCTACTACTAATACTGCTCTCTAATAATTACACCCTACCAACCAATATCATCAAATAACTGAATCCCCTACCTGAAAAATTCTCCCTAGCGAACGCTAAAAACCCTACAGGTGGGGAAAAACTCCCTAACCATTACACCAAACAACCTTGCTTTGGTTTTATTCCTTCTTGTTTTCGCCGGAGCCGACCGACCGAGAACGATTTATCAAACGAATCCCTAGTAAGTACCGTATACAAACCATTCTATTCTGTGCGAAATTTTCTTTAAACCTGCGTCTCGAAGGTCACCATTGCGCGGTTGGGTTCGAGTGCGCTAAATTGACAGACACCGGACGGCTGCGCCGCCGCATACAATGGATGGGCAGCAAAAAGTTAGTGATAGCTTGCTGGAAAAACAACGACGCTGCCGCTCGTTGCCGAAAGAACCAGTTAGCTGCTTGTCTTGTCTAATACGTAGTGTAGTAACAGCTGTTTTATAGTTTTGCCCAGACCTTATAGACCTCACGTTCAACCCCACTTGCTTCTTTCTCTGCTATCCTACACCGAAATCATGGCTCAGTCGAAATTCGCTGCTGTTGCGCTGGAAGGTGTAGTCATAAAAGACAGTCCTGTGTACTTGATTTTAACGTTAGAAATAGAAAGATAGGTTCGTTGAAACTTAGACCAAATTTACAGGTTTTTGCCAGATGCCAAATTATTACAGCCAAGTCAGTTACATTAACTATACGCCCAAACAACGTAGGACAAGAATCTACTAAAATAACTTACGTTGCAAATGTGTACGTACGTATGCCAACTTATTCACATTATTTACTAACCCATTAGTCAGACTAAAACGATACAATCGGAAAAAGGGAGTGTTTGAAAACTTAACAGTCCGACCATCAAAAGTGAAATACATCTGTGCCTGCCATCCTGTTTGACTGCAAATTGCCCTGATCGAATCGGCTGTACGGAAGGTGTTCTCTTTCCCCGCGCTTGTTCTTACTCAACAAACACATATTGAAGAGACCGGGTCATTAAAGAGCTTCGAATAGTAAACAGTGTTCCATAGTGAAATTTGAGCGGCAGGACTAATTTAGTGTCTGTTTTGAATGTAATCAACACGCTGTGCGGTCAGGACTAAGTGAAAGGGCAAATAACGGTTGCTCGCTCATTACGTGCATGCACAGTTGGAGTGTTGTTTGTGCGAAGGCCGTTAATGCGGTCTCAATCGAGCGCGGCCACTGTGTTACCAGACGTATCTGCTAACAAACATGCACAGCTCAGCTTAACCGGCGTCAATTATTTGTCTATGAGACGCGGCGTGTGTGTCACTAGATAAAGCAAATAGTAGACAGTGGAAAGGCTCCATTGTGTCCGTAGCAATTTAGCACATTGGCTCTTCTGCGTTGCCTGCCGGCGAATCGATTTGGGTGGGTGTTCGAATTGTTTGGCGAGGGAGGCGGTTGTTTTGTGGATGTTCGTTTTACAGGCGCTCGCAATCTACACCGTCGAACTATGGCCGAGTGATGGCAGCGCGGCAGCAGCCGGGCGTTAAATCAAACTGCGGCTACCTATCATCTGTTCTGCTTTACCTTCGTCTGGCCCATTGATCTGGCAGCAATCGTTATGGACGCAAAGCAAACGTAAGTTGTCATTGACCGTGAAATGCGACGTCCTTCCGTTCGCTTCCACAAATGGCTCATCGAGGCGATTGTTACAATGAGACGCGTCTATGCGTGTCCGGCCGCCTGACCACCGTCGGCCCACTAATCGCATCTCGGCCTCTCCCAGCGGTTAAATGTGTCAGCGAGCCAATCCCACCACCATGTCTGCTGCTTTCAGAGTGTTCGACTGTTGCGATATGTCGCAATCGTGGAGTTCTCAGATACTGGACGCTACCGACGAAACGCTCGAGCCACAGTTGTCTGATCCGCTGGTGCAGAAACTATTCAGGATATTCCTGGTCTTCACCGACGAACTGCACTCTAGCGACGCCACCTTGGGCGGCGGCCAACGCGTGCATCTGGAGGAGGTGCGCTTTCTCTGCGCGCTGATCGGTCGCGAACTGGGCTTCGACCTAAAATTCAGCCTCGAGGACCCATGTAGACCGCAGTGCTCGTGCGAAATGGTGCGACGTCTGTCTGGCTTTCCTTGCTTCCTCACTTTCAAACAAATGATTCAAGCGGTCGGCTCGTTGTATCCCGTCCGCACCCTACTCGAACCAGCTGTTAAGGTTGTATTCGAGAAAATCGTAAACCAGGTCATTAAGCGGGTAAGCAAGATGTAGAGCTCGTAAAGGGCTAATAATGCGGCAGTAATTGCAGGGCTTCGTTCTGCGGCACAACCAAGCCACTCTACGCAAGGCCTGGCAAATGGTCTGGTGCGTCGTTCTGCCCGGCAAAATCGTCTACTGGCCGATCGGTCGGGACGCAACTACCAGCACGTCCAGACGCAAAGAACTGATCGTCAACAAAGCCTGCACTTGCGCTGTAAGAACGGTATTCTCTGTTTTCGCGCAAGCACATCCTATCGTATGATAATCGATTACAGAATGAGACCTGTCGTCCGCTAGACAGAATGTTTAAAAAGGACGGGCATTAGGAAGCAATTTCGAGTTTGACAGCCTGTTTTTAATGGGTACTGGTTTGCGCTGCTACTGCAAAGCGCTTCTCTTTAGTGCTCAAGTACTACGTATTCGTAAGTGTGTAGGTTGGTCTGTCCTCTGGCCACGCCACGGCGCTAAGGAATTATCGGCGCGTTTTTATTGGTCATAAAATCTGCTCGGGCAATGCGAATAGAATAGAATAGAATAGAATGAAAAGACGCATTGCGAGCATGTTTGCTTTTTCTTTTTCTGTCGCCGCGCCAAATCTGTCTCTATTGATTGTATGAATTATAGCTGTCTGCAAAAGAAAAAGGCAAGCGACCGTGGAAAGTAAAGTTGGGCACAAAGAAAGCGTGCACGTTCGCTTGTTTTGACCAATTGGAAGCTCAACTGTGGGTTTCTGGTCAGTTTTGATCTGATCTTGCACGATTCAAATCTATGTCTACTTTCAGCGATTCAGCTGGCAATCAGTCGATGCGAGTGCAACGAAAACATTTACAAGCCTATTTTGTCACAGCTCAGGAAGAAGCGCTTACACAACGGAGTTACGGACGATCGCTGGACAACCGAATTCAGCACAGAAGAGCAACTTGCTTTCGAACGTGCCAAGCGAATTCAGTTGGAGCAGGAGAAACGGTCCCTTCAAGAGTCCCTTTGCAAAGAAGAGCAAGCCGCCAAAGACGAAGAAATAGTACGCGGGCTAGCTACCAGGTACAATACACACCTCTCACTCATACAAGCACAACTTGGCTCCGAGGATTGGAGACATAAGCACGCACACCACATGCCCGTCTAAGAGTTTGCTTCTTCAACGAACCTACAGTACGTATGTATATAGCATGTGAAAATGCCTCTTGCCATATTTTTCAGCCAATGCGATGATGTCAGTATTTTTCAGGATGTTGGATGAAGAACAAATTCGTCGCGAGAAAATCGAGCAACTACAGCGAGATCAGGAAAAACTGTTGACTCAGGAAAAGTTGCGCCGAGAGCAACTGGAACTGCTGGATCAACAGCGGCAATTGGAGATCGCAGGACTGCGAGAGCAGTTGGAACGATTGAGTGCCGTTGAGGAAGAGGCTGCCAGAACGGTGACGCGCCATCCAACCTGTGATAACGACCGTCGACGCATACTCACGCAACTGAAAGAGTGTGTAAGCGATCACACCACAAAAATAACTGAGTATGGCTTTTCAGAGATCAGGAAGCACTACTTGGCTATCAGAAAGAGCTGAAGGAACAAGTGCTAGCTCAACAACAAGCTCACAAGCAGTTTATTACTGAGAGCAGCCGCATGCTCTCCCAACTGATACTTAAAAATGACCAAATGGACAGAGTATGTTCCTTTTAAAAATAATTTACAAAATATAAATCGATCTTAAAGTACGAAATTTCATTGAGTTTGCGCATTCGAATTTATGAAAATACCTTAGCAATCTTTAGGTGCGATTTTTATATTCGCATTAAAATGAATAGAGGTGAAACAAACCAAAAGCGATGCTATGGCATCAAGTCTACGTAGCATATTACACACATATTTGAGAAAGAAAGTCAACTAAAATAAGCTTGTTCTAGGATGACCATGGTCCGACTTTGAACGTGTACAAAGTGCTGCACACTCCAAACAGCGAGTCGTCCTAAACTGCTGTCTCCATGGCTGCTTCGGTGAAATTGTGATAACTGTTTCCACTACTGTAGCAGTCAGTACCTTTCAACGAAAGTATACAGACGGTTTACTATATCGTACCAGCACTCGATGCATTTATCTATCGCACCTTATGCGTAGATCATGAAGCAGTAGGCTAAGGCCGCACTAAGTGTATGTACGTTTATAACATAACCCATTGGCGCACAGACCTTTTACAAGTCCATTTTTGGGGACAACCTTCAGAAATGAAAGGGGACAATTGTCCCGTGGGGAAACCTCCGGGACGACAAGCTTCATCAGTGATCCTTCAAAAACCCATATTTTAACAGTTTTAGTAGTTTGAAAAGGCCTAAACCGATTTTTTCATTGATTAACTTAGTATATAAAATAAGGGTCGTCCCAAAAAAAGAAGTCGCCATCCGAGTCACTTGCCTTCAAGGGAACAATTCACTTGTACCCCACCGGATCTTTTGCTCCACCGTGATCTGCTCCAACGGGATAATAGGGTGCAAAGCCAAAAATTTATTACTTAACTAACTAATAGAAAGAAAGCATACAGTTAGAACAGGAAATCTACTGCAACTACGTACAACTTTAGCACATCGCGAAGGCGGCTTTAATCAAAGATAATCATTCAGCGTTATCGGTATCAGAAAATGACATCGGATCGATGAGAGCACTGTCGGAAGCTGGTAAAAGATTGAAAGCCAATCTTCTGAGGATGGTTTTCGAGCTGCGAACCTGAAATTTTGTTAGTCAATGGAAGTTGACCGAACTGATTATCAGCACGAAAATTATCTTGCCGCTTGCAACAACTTTTCGAACTCGCCGTCGAAGTCGTCCACAGTGGCCTGGTGTTGGCGTTTGCGCTCCTTAATCTGCTCTCTCAACTCGTCACACTCCTCGTCAAAACCGGAGGCGGCGATTTCGTTTTCCGCTTTGCACTGCTTCTTTGACTCGATCTTGCTAAACGCGGCACAACTAATCACAAAGATTTGTTAAAAGCAACTACTTTTGCAGCGCTTCCAGCTGCGCGAAAAGGTCGTTGAGTTTAGCCTGGTATAGACGGTTGGCTTTCTCGCAACTCTTCTCTTTGCTCTGCAGTTTCTGCTGCACCAAAGCTAGTTTGGAGTTGGCCGCCTGATACTGTTGCTTCAGCAAACTCAACTCGGTCATCAAATCTGCCTTCCTATTTTTTCGCTCCTCCTTGTCGCCCTACAACAGCAGAAGTGAATACTTACTGTAACGAAGAGAACAACCAATTATTATAAACAACGACAAAATACGGTGTCACAACATTTCTTTTTGTTGCCATTTCTGCAAGTTTTGACCAAATAAGCTGAAAAATGGAACGTTATCTGCTAAAATAGTGAGAATTCTGTGTTAAAATTTGGTGCATCACGATTGACCCAATTCTGAGAAATTAAACAATTTGTGAAACTGATCATA
>JASANB010002297.1:0-12483 GCA_030248155.1 Sabatieria punctata
CACAAAATTTGTTAGTACGAAAAATATTAAAATATGCAAATTGGCGACCAGGCCACCACCATTGTGCTTAGGTAACTCCAGTCGGTTCCCATTTACCTACTCACTCTCACCAGCTTTCGGTGGCCTGGGTTGGGCTTCGTGCCGACCACCAACTCTTTGCGGCAAGAAACTTGTCCCGCCGAGTGGATGAACGTACAATCACGCGCACAGTGGCTTTGTTTGCGGTCTAAACCACTACACCAACTGTGCCGGCAGTGGCAGCCTAAGCCAACCTATCGGTAAGTAAAATATGATGGTAAACATATCAGAAAGCTATTTCAGACCCCTCCGAAACGGTTTTCAACCAGTAGCAAACTCAAAATTTGTTCTTTTAGAAAGTCAGACTGTGAACCTTTGGAAGCCAGAAGCTTTCGGATACATTCAAAAGCCGGCCATTTGCAAAAGGTTAATACAAAGGTTCCTTTAAAGTCCGATATCAGTAAAGACTCAAGTGCATCAAATAATACCAAGTCTGACTCATTGGAGAAACTTGGAGGCCTGTACATACAGTCCAATCCAACATTCCCTGCTTTGTTTCCAAGGTTAGCTTGCTATTAGTTCTAGTTTATCTAATTTTTCTTCAGTTTAACCTGTCGCGGTCTCAAAATATTTTTGCAAAGATACAGACTCCATCCTCCTTTTATGGTCAACCGGTGCTTTCTAAATAGACATCCTCACCCGAAATGGTAGACGTGAACTGGGCGAAATTTGTCTCCTGGATTTCGCTTTCTTCTTCTTCCTTCTCCATCTTAGTACCTACTGGTTGACAGTTGAGCAGAAGGTATTTACCGACCAAACGATCAGTAATAGTTACTTTTACTCTCGAAGTCATAAGTCTGCGCTGGCTAATGTGCGTTTATTAGGCTAAATGTCATTGTTTTCGGACCTGTGAAATGGTTGATTTGACGACCAAGAACGATTTATCAGTCGTTTGTAATAACGGAGTTTATAAGAGAGAGCACAAATCACTGACCAAAAAGCCTGGTTCAATATTTTTGTTACAGACAGACAAAAAAACACGTAAAAGCTGATCACAACAACTGCTCTCTCTCTCTCTCTCTCTCTCTCTCTCTCTCTCTCTCTCTCTCTCTCTCTCTCTCTCTCTCTCTCTCTCTCTCTCTCTCTCTCTCTCTCTCTCTCTCTCTCTCTCTCTCTCTCTCCCTCTCCCTCCCTCCCTCTCCTCTCCCTCTCCTCTCTCCTCTCCTCTCTCTCTCTCCTCTCTCCTCTCTCCTCTCCTCTCTCCTCTCCACTCTCCACTCTCCCACTCTCCACTCTCCACTCTCCACTCTCCACTCTCCACTCTTCACTCTCCACTCTCCACTCTCCACTCTCCACTCTCCACTCTCCACTCTCCACTCTCCACTCCCCTCCACTCTCCACTCTCCCTCTCCACTCTCCATCTCCCTCTCCCCCTCCTTCTCCCTCTCCCTCTCCTCTCCACTCTCCACTCTCCACTCTCCACTCTCCCTCTCCCTCCACTCTCCCACTCTCCACTCTCCACTCTCCACTCTCCATTTCTCCCCTCTCCCTCTCCCTCTCCACTCTCCACTCTCCCGCTCCCTCTCTCCACTCTCCACTCTCCACCTCCACTCCTCCTGCCTCCTCTCCACTCTCCCCTCTCCATCTCCACTCTCCACTCTCCACTCTCCACTCTCCACTCTCCACTCTCCACTGCCTGCCTGCCTGCCTGCCTGCCTGCCTGCCTGCCTGCCTGCCTGCCTGCCTGCCTGCCTGCTCTCTCTCTCTCTCTCTCTCTCTCTCTCTCTCTCCCTCTCCCTCCCTCTCTCCCTCTCTCTCTCTCTCTCTCTCTCTCTCTCTCTCTCTCTCTCTCTCTCTCTCTCTCTCTCTCTCTCTCTCTCTCTCTCTCTCTCTCTCTCTCTCTCTCTCTCTCTCTCTCTCTCTCTCTCTCTCTCTCTCTCTCTCTCTCTCTCTCTCTCTCTCTCTCTCTCTCTCTCTCTCTCTCTCTCTCTCTCTCTCTCTCTCTCTCTCTCTCTCTCTCTCTCTCTCTCTCTCTCTCTCTCTCTCTCTCTCTCTCTCTCTCTCTCTCTCTCCCTCTCTCTCTCTCTCTCTCTCTCTCTCTCTCTCTCTCTCTCTCTCTCTCTCTCTCTCTCTCTCTCTCTCTCTCTCTCTCTCTCTCTCTCTCTCTCTCTCTCTCTCTCTCTCTCTCTCTCTCGCTCTCTCTCTCTCTCTCTCTCTCTCTCTCTCTCTCTCTCTCTCTCTCTCTCTCTCTCTCTCTCTCTCTCTATCGATTTTACTCTCTAAACCCTAAGTTTCCCAGTTGCATGTACATTCGGCCTGAATAATAATGGAGTTGTTAATAGATAGCACAAATCACTGACCAAAAAGCCTGGCTCAATATTTTTGTTACAGACAGACAAAAAAGCACATAAAAGCAACATCGATCAGAACTCTTCCAGCCACTGCAAGAAACGGCAGAGCTGCAAGTGCGGCCATGGCAGCTGTGAGAGAGAGATGGCAGAAGTTCGTGGACGAAACATCTCTGCACGGTCTGTCCCACTTTCAAAGTGCAGCCAACAAAGTTCGAAAGTTGTCCTGGCTGGTGATTATTGTTTGCGCGGTTGCCTTTGTAGCCTGGCAGATATATGTGGTCTTCTCAGAGTATGAGGAAAGTCCCACCATCACCACTTTCGAGTTGGTCTCGCCCATCAGTCAGCCGTTCCCAACTGTTCAGATCTGTTTCACCAATCCGGTCATTGACTATCAAAGAAGGATAAGAAACCTGTCTCATGTGATCATTCACTACGCCCTGAGAGCACTGAAGGATGGTCAGCAGGAACACAATGAACAGCAGTTGCCCTACGCACAAGCCAATGAGCTGATCAGGGCGAGAGCGCTCTTCATGCCAGTTGTAAGTTGATTTGCTGAGACGCTCTAATCTATTGTGGGTCAGATTTACTTTTTCAACTTTCATTCAATTTGTTATTCTAGTTCAGCTTGACATTGACTCTGATGCTTGAAGGCCCGCTCCTCATGACTGGCTAGCTTTCTTAAATGCTGAGTTTAAGGTGTTGATCTGGCATCGGCGTGTAGCTTAGTGGTTAGAGCACTGGACCGGCAATCCAAGGGTGCTGGGTTCGATTCCCAGCTACGCCATTGCACATTCCTTACTTTTTCACCTTTCATTCAATGACCTGTACCTGTACCTGATTATCTGGTAGATTTACAATACCAATTATACCTACCTGAACGGGTACTCTCAAACTGTACCTACCTGATTTTGGGTATTTTTGGACTGAAACAGGCACAGGTATCAGGTACAAACAGAATTGTAGTTTAGGACCGAAAAAAAGCGGGAAAGAAGGCTAATTTTTCAAAATTTTCTCCCCCTGCTTGGGTCGTTTCCCAACCAGACCTCTTCAAACTACAATACCTCCTAATTTCTGTTAATGCTATTCTCAGAATGCTTTCAAAAACGTTTTGTTAATCAAGCTAATTCTATAATACTAACAAGCTAATTCTGTTAAAATTTTCTCGCCCTGATTGGGTCGTGGCTCAACAAGAGATCTAAAAATTTATTACTTCCTTTTGCCAAATCGTGAGTAAGCCAATGAGTAAAGGGGAAGACAAATAGGGACATACTGTACGGGTAAACAGGGGTTACGAGAAGTCTTACTCTAAATGGCAAAGATAAACCACCAGAGATGGATATTCCAAGCGATTCCGTACCCCGGTGATATTTTGAGAGTGGGTTTGGGTTCCTAGCATTTTGTGCAGTTTCATAACGAAAAAATCCTAAAATGACTAGAACGAATCTGATTTTAGCTGCCTTTTGAGACTAAATTGGTAGTTTGAGCGATTTGTTGGCCATAATCCGGATTTACCTGATGATATCTAATACCTGATACCTGTATTTTTGTCAATACCTACCTATAGCTGATACCTGATTGGGTATTTTTGAAATACCTGCACCTGATATCTGATAATACAGTGTAGGTACTTTTCCAATACCTGCCCACAATAGTCTAATCTATCTGGGTCTGTTTTGAGGTTCTACAACCGAACTACCAGACCGCTTGGGAGAAAATGACTAAAATATCAGCAGAACTGCAGCTCACTGAACTGGAGAAAGTGACAGAGTTTGCGCGCCTCAGATGTGAAGTGGCTCAAGCGCTGCAGGAAACGGATGAAGAGGCGGAAACCTTTCTCAACACTTCTGAGCGAGTGCTGGCTTCCAACAAAGTCTTGCTGTCACTTGGAAGGCCTTCCATTCCATCTGCAATGCTTACCGGTATGTAACGGAGAATTATGGTGGTATCATACAGTCAGGCACTAAACGCCGTACTGTACTGACAGGATATTTGGTGTCGACACCATATATGGTACACTTATCTATGGCAATTATGAGTGCCGGTACCGCCACTGGCCTAGGTATGGGCACAATGTAGGGTGTGCCAAACATGGTGCAAGTACTATAGAAGGCGTTAAGTGCCTGACCTGACTGTCATATGACAGCATCGACTTTTAGTGTCGGTACATACAGTATAGATTAAAAAATGTTGACCTTCACTGAAACGGTTTTCTTCTCCCGCAGTTCTTTATCGATTTGGCTCAAGTTTTCATACAAAATTAACAAAACAACTGGCCAACTATATATTGTGCAAGTTTGGTGCCAAAATTCCAACTGCTGCTGGTTTTATGATCCGAAAACTAAGAATGAGAGTGGTCCACTGAAATTCCAATTTCTCAGGTAATTTAACAGATATGATATTATCAGTGCCATCTGTAGTACGCTATTAGCGGCAGATATGTACATTAGTGGATTGGTGTTACAGGAGGATCTATTGATGGAAGCTTAGAAAATGCTCTGAAGGAGGAAAATGTAGCTATGGATGAGCTCCTAAACGACACTTACTCTAAACGGGTGCTGAGTGGCGAAGCTACAGAGTCAGTCCTTTCGGAGATGACAGAAGCCTTCCTGGCCGAGCCTCCAAGAAAGGATCTTTTCCAACAGCACTACCCCAACGTGCTCCAGTATGCAGTGGACGAAGCCAGCGCTAAATTGGATGTTGAAAAGTTGCTGCTGGCTATCGGACACCCAACCCAGGTATGTGCCACTGTCAGTTGTCCAATCCGATCCGATTTGCGGCCTGTGATCAGACTTGTGGTCCATTTCGCTACACCCGTGATTCGTCATCTCGGACGTTGCCCTCCTTTCACTGCCAGCCACTCCTAGTCATGCTGGTTGGCGCCGGTGTGTTGATGCCATTATGCTGACAGCTCCCGACGGCCGCCGGTGCCCCATAGTTGGTTTCTCAGACAGCTTCTGACTTATAGTAGATATTCTTCTCCAACACGGTAGGCTTTGTGCAACGGCAGATCCAGTCGGTTCCCATTTTACCTACTCACTGTCACCAACTTTTGGTGGTCTGGGTAGAGCTTTGTGCCGAGCAACTCTTTGCAGCAAGAAATTTGCCGCGCCGAGGGGATGAGTGCGCAACGTCTCGCACAGTGGCTATGCGGCCTAAACCACTACACCAACTGTGCTGGCTTGTCAGTGGAGAGCGTGTTTATCTTGTGATTGAAGATAGCTCTGCACGGCTGTGGCTTCATGAACAACCTGATGCGCTGCAGCGACTTGTTCACTGTGGTGTTCGACCCAAAACACGGCAAATGTTACCTCTTCAACCAGACCTACTCGCAGGTGTTGGGCGGCAGTGCAGCCTTGTTCATGTTCATCAACACAATCATCCACGACTCTGCTAAGGAGTCGCCTCCGCATCGGCAAGGCATTCTGGTCAGTCGATCATACAATGGTGCATGTAATAAATGCTAATTTATTGCACAACTAAACTGTGTTCAAACAAAGACGTTGGCAAAGGGTTGATTTTCTTTTGTTGCGTAAATTAGTGTTCAGAACAAACGTTGTGGAGATTAGTGCATACCTCGAGCTGCTCTACCACTTTGGTTTGAAGCTCAAGTGGCTCCAATCACTCCTTAAAATGGTATGGGCTCTTTCTTGAAGGGACTATTTGACAGGTGAGAGTGAACAAAGAGTACAGTGCAGTCAGTGAACAGCAGTACAACGTTCCAACTGGTATGTCGGCTTCGGTTCTGTTGCAGTCAAGATACTACAAGCTGGGTCAGAGTCAACTGTATGGCAAATGTCAGGCTGACATAACTGATCGCACTACCACCTACCCTTACACCGAAACTGTGTGCAGGTAAAATCGTCACAATCGCATCTTTGTCTTGACTATAATAAATTGCAGATTGGAGTGCAGAATTGGCTTCCTGATGCGCCACTGTGGCTGTGGGCCGGTGGTTCCAAAGCAATTCATCAAGCCGAATGTACATGCAACTAGGAAGCTTATAGGAAACTTAGGGTTGTGAGAGCGAGAGCGAGAGCGAGAGAGCGAGAGCGAGAGTGAGAGAGCGAGAGCGAGAGCGAGAGCGAGAGAGCGAGAGTGAGAGAGCGAGAGCGAGAGGGAGAGCGAGAGAGCGAGAGCGAGAGCGAGAGTGAGAGGGAGAGCGAGAGAGCAAGAGCGAGAGTGAGAGAGCGAGAGTGAGAGTGAGAGGGAGAGCGAGAGAGCGAGAGAGCAAGAGCGAGAGCGATAGGGAGAGCGAGAGAGCAAGAGTGAGAGCAAGAGTGAGAGCGAGAGTGAGAGAGCGAGAGTGAGAGCGAGAGGGAGAGCGAGAGCGAGAGAGCGAGAGCGAGAGCGAGAGCAAGAGCGAGAGCGAGAGCGAGAGCGAGAGCGAGAGCGAGAGCGAGAGCGAGAGCGAGAGCGAGAGTGAGAGCGAGAGCAAGAGGGAGAGCGAGAGAGCAAGAGTGAGAGCGAGAGTGAGAGAGCGAGAGTGAGAGCGAGAGGGAGAGCGAGAGTGAGAGGGAGAGGGAGAGCAAGAGAGCAAGAGAGCAAGAGCAAGAGCGAGAGCGAGAGTGAGAGAGCGAGAGTGAGAGTGAGAGGGAGAGCGAGAGTGAGAGTGAGAGGGAGAGCGAGAGGGAGAGCGAGAGAGCAAGAGCGAGAGTGAGAGAGCGAGAGTGAGAGCGAGAGGGAGAGCGAGAGAGCGAGAGCGAGAGCGAGAGCGAGAGCGAGAGAGCAAGAGAGAGAGCGAGAGTGAGAGAGCGAGAGTGAGAGCGAGAGGGAGAGCGAGAGAGCGAGAGCGAGAGCGAGAGGGAGAGCGAGAGAGCAAGAGCGAGACCGAGAGTGAGAGAGCGAGACCGAGAGTGAGAGAGCGAGAGTGAGAGCGAGAGGGAGAGCGAGAGCGAGAGAGCGAGAGCGAGAGGGAGAGGGAGAGTGAGAGCCAGAGGGAGAGCGAGAGAGCGAGAGCGAGAGCGAGAGAGCGAGAGAGAAAGCAGTTATTGCCTTGAGTTAAATCGATAAAAGCAACTAGAGTGCTGAGCTGAGAGAAATGCTTAATTTCCCATGTGCATGTGCTCAGCTAACAAAGGAATACCAGAGCTGTGCAGCAGAGGAGAAGCTGGAGTGTCTGGAATCGGCTCCACCAGATGGGGCTGACGCTTGCGCACAGCAGTGCAAGCCGGCCTGTGAGTTCTGGGACTTCAAGCCTCTCATTACCCTCACCAACTACCCTTCGGAAGCTATGAAAGACTGGCTGGATGCTGTTTATGGCAAGGGAGATGGCCAATACAATCAGGAGCAGAAGATGAACCTGGAAGTGGGATTTGGTTCAATGGAAGTCAGTGATGCTATAGTGCAGTCAGGCTCCTAACGCCGTTTATGCTACTGCTGGAGGTATACCTTAAATGGTACCGGTCCATCTATGGGACCCCTACGTTTGGCCACTGTGGTGGTACAATAATATATGGCACTGGTACCCTAAAAGGTATTGTATGATGGAAATCTTGTACCAGTAGCATAAACAGAATTAAGTGGTTGACTGGGTTTGTCAGATAGGTCAGCTGAAGGTTTCAGTACATGGTGATAGAGCAGAAAGATGCCATGAGTGTGCACGGTTTCCTCAGTCAGATCGGAGGAGCGGTGGGTCTGTTCGTAGGCGCCAGTACCTTGTCCATAGCTCACTTGCTTGTCACCTGGCTTGTCTGCTGCTGTTGCTGCTCGACTATCAGAAAAGAAGTGGTTCAAGACACCGTCACACCTTCTTATGTGTATCACCAGTGACAAAACTTCCTTATGCAGTTTTCAATAAAGTGATACAGCTCTGTTTTGTTTGAAAAGTAATAGCTTCCTTCTCTGATCCCGATTACAGTATACAATGTAGATAAAAATAAATGTGCCATCGCTCAAAAGGAAACGGATGAAGAGGCCGAAACCTTTCTCAACACTTCTGAGTGAGTGCTGGCTTTCTACAAAGTTTTGCTGTCACTTAGAATCTGCTTACTGCACTAAACCAAGACAAACTGAAAACAACCTATCGGAAAGCTGGACCGAACCTAATTGTACCTATCTATTTCTGTATTCGTGTGTGTATCTAGTCTGAAGCAGTGAAAAAACAAGCAGTATTGGTTTACCGATAAAAGTAGTTCAGTCCAGTCCAGTTCAGTGAAAACTATCATTAAACCAATATCGAATGCAGTACTAATGAAGTACAGTAGATTAATCAATATCTATATAAATGTCAATGAAAGAGTAGTCAGACTGAAGCTGTTTGATTTCTTTCAGCTCTTGACTAATTTCTTCCTGAAGTTTGTTGCGTTCCTCGTCGCTTTTAGCATGCAAAACAAAGTCATTGTTAGGTCTAATCCACCACCGAAAGTCTTCTAATCCCAGTTCTGCATAGCAAGGCAGCAGTTGGCGAAATGAGCGCAGCGTCTCCACTGAGACTCTACAGCAGTCTATGACAACCTCATTCAGTTGACAGGTGTCAGTGTGGCAGTTAGCAATCGTTTGTAATAGATACTCTCCTGACATCTCATTCTCTGTGTCCAAGTCACTCTGGAAGAGTCTGAACTGACTGAGAGTTGTATTGAGACAGGGAGCGATCGTCTGGGTCACTTGTTTCAAATTAGCTGCACCCTCTGTTCCGTTGAAGCAAAAATCCAGTTCCAATTTCTCCAAGCAGTGCATATTGGCCAGAGCCTCGCATAACAGATCTGTCTGCCTTTTCGTGCCTTCTTTTCTACTTACATAGTGCACTGTCAGTCTGTGCAGATTAGGCAACCGTTTCAGCAGCTTCAATTCCACCTCTGGAGTCGAGCCCAAGCCGCAATGGAAGACAGTGACACCTTCGTACCTCTCTTTCAATCTGCCCTCCAAGACACGGCACACTGATAGGCAGATGTCAGGGGTTGAGTCGAGCACATTATGTAAAATGTTTCTGTTTTGCGGGAACGTAAACCGCCTGAAGTCCACTCTCTTTGGCTTGGCTGTTTGTAGGATTTTGTCGACATAGAAGGAATCCAAGAAACTGTGACTGCATTGAAACTCGATTGAATCACAGGCTTGAATTTGCTTCATCACTCCAGTCACCTCCACATTTGGTAGCCACGGAAAATTGCTAATCTTGATTTCGGTAGTACCGTAATAGGTTTCAATGTGTTCTGTTTGCCCAGCAACCAAGCGAGTGAAGTACTGCGGACACATGGCGGCAAGGAAGTAAGAGAAGAGGGTCCGTGTTTCATGCTGAGGCATTAGTTCTTTCAATGTGTTTAGCCTCCGCCGTCTGGATAGCCAGAGTGATTCCCCAACCAGTCTGGCGCATTTGGCTGCCGCCCAGAACTCTGCAAAGACATAGTGGGCGAAGGAGAACGTTTCCTCGGGCAGTCCAGTGGATGGGCTCAACTGACATCTCTTGATCAGCAGTCCAAATTGAGCAGCTGACAGTCTTAGCTCACGGTCCCTGTCCTGCTTACCAAATTGGAACTGTTGAAACCAACTCTCAAGGCGACGAAGGTACGGATGGGTCTCAGAATATTGGGCAAAACCCACATTCTCCACGATTTTTTTGAGAACTTCTGTTTTGCGACTGTCCAGTTCCTTCTCGCGGACACAACGACTGACTATATGAGAGGTGAACTTCTCCATCAAAACGTAGAAACAGTTGGGCTCTTGGAAGTGGCAGCCAGTCAAGTGCTTGGCTCGATACAACACACACACTATTGCCAGATAGAGGGGTGTGTGCCACATACTGCCGAACATTTCAAACAAGTCTTGCTCTTGCTGCAGTTCAGCGCACTCTTGGGTGGCAAAAAATTCTTGGCGTTTCTCAGGAGTGCTCAAGCCAGTGATGGAGAGCCATTGCTTCTTGAATGTCAGTTGTCTGATGTGAGAGGGTCGCGTCGTAGTGATGACATTGAGCTGCGGGTGTTGGGACGGACGGCCGTTGATGATCTTGTTGATGGCATCGCAGGAGCCATCGTACTCATCGAAGCCGTCCAGGATGAGCAGACACCTTCCTGGATGCTCCTTGATCTTCCCCATCAGCCAACCTCCAACTCCTTCTACTTGTGTCTCAGCAGCCTCTGCTAAGGTATTCAAATTCTGGCCATTCAGGTGTCTCAATGGAATGAGCATAACCACAGAGAACAGAAACTGTAGATAGCGAGCCTGTTCGGAGAATCGCTGGTCCGATTCTTCCAGTGACCAGTCCAATGCGATTTTGTTTACGTAGGTAGTCTTTCCCATTCCCGGCTCACCTTCTATCACGATTCTGCTGCCCAGTCCGTCGGTCTTGAACAAGTCCTCATAGCCATTCACCACCAGACCGGTGGCTGTTTTCTGCGGCTGTCCTTCTCTATCCAGATGCGCTGCATCCACTTCCCTTTCTTCCACAACATGCGGCTTAATGAAGCACTTGTGCATTTCTGTGTGTTTGAGCAATCTTCTCCACACGGTTTCGATGTTTTGGCAGGCTTGTTGTGTGTGAGCTTTAATGTCCTGGATCACTTGATCACCACCTGTGCACTCTGATTGCACTGAAAAGCACAGTACATAATAGCCAAAATGTCCCGAAAACTACGAAATTTCCGCAAAATGCTACTCAGCTTTTTTCCGAAAAAATATTTGTAACTTTTTGTGCAAAGGCCCTGCCAAGCTAACGGCTAACGTTTTAACAAAAGTTAGGCTTGAGTTGACCAAACAAAATGAGCGCATTAAAGTGTGCTTTTTAGGGGAGGGGGTGTTTTGGCCTCTCAAATGTGTTCGAAAAAATTTTTTCGTAAGCTATGATCTGGCGAGTCGGGATCATAGCTTAAGAAACGTATGAAGGATGATGGGCTTCTGCCCGACCAGGGCGAGAAAATTTTGAAAATTTGGCCTTCAAAAACGCATTTAGAAGGCATTCTGAGCACAAAATACACAGTTTTAGTACATAATTCATTAGTTTTTTTATTATTGACAGACTTTTTCCTGCTACCTCCACCGCAAAGGGGGGTGTACACACCCTACACCCCTCTGGATACGCCACTGCAGGGGCCCCCCACCCGACTTAGGCCAGACCCCCCCCCCCCCCGAGACGATTTCGCCGACCCCCCTCCGACTTTTCTGGAAGTAAATTTTTGAGCAAATTTTTGCAATTTTTTACAATTTCAGACACAAAAATTGCCAAAATCGCCTGCAAAACAGAACTTTTTTAGCTGTATTTCAGCCCAAATTTGCGATTTTTGGCGATTTATAGCCCAAAAATTGCCATTTTTTCGATTTTTGAGCGTTTTTTAGTGCCCTACCCCCTCCCAAAATTTTGGCTCAGGCCCCAAGGCTGGCGCCAGACCCCCAACCACCCTCCCCCTTCGGCGGATGACCTGTTACATGTATGATGCAGCCTGCCTGTGAGACAGAGCGGGTGATTGCCTTGGATTGTCCTTCCGGTTGTTACTGCGTCTGTGGTACTGTTGTTTGGGTATGGGATTTTCAGGAATCGGTTCGGTATGGGTAGGTATTTTTCTGCATACCCAAGAATCGGTTCGGTATGGGTAGGTATTCGCAAAAATACCGGTATACCGGTATTTATTCGGTATTTCCTGAAAATGTTTTCCAAAGTCAAAACACTTAATTTTCCATTTAAAGGTCATGGATTTAGTCATTTCGAAGGTCAGAGGCTAGAAAATCCATCAAAAGCAATGGGATTTACAGTTTTAGGAATTTTTGAAATTATTTTTTAGTTTTACTGGAGTGAAAATTGTTTCTATAAATAATTTTGGGTAAGAGAAATGCTTCCATTGTACTGTAGTTTTAAGGTCTGCTAGTGTACGTACAGTATGGAGATCTAACTAGCAGTGTCAAAATGCAGGGCTATTTTGTTGATTGTGAATGTACGGTGTACATCAAGTACATAGAGACTTGATTATTAAGGAGCCGTGTAAAGTTAAGCTAAAACTAGCCCAACGCTTTCTAATGACAAAGCAAGTTTGGGACAGGGAGTTGGGTCAGAGAACTAAAAATCCTTCAAATTCGATATGTTGGAAGGATATCGTAATAGAATGTGTTTCTGCGTACCCCAAAAATGCAAGATTACAAAGAAAACAAGGTGATCATAGAGAATTTTCAATAAAAAATGCACTAAGCTGGA
>JASANB010002298.1:0-54998 GCA_030248155.1 Sabatieria punctata
GGAATCGCTGATCTCCTTTCGTCCACTTTCCACTGCATCTTCGCCCTGCTTCTGATTGGACAGCAAGCGCACCACTTACCGTATTGGTACAGTATTCTATTCTGACGGACGATTTGTTTTGGGTTACGTAAAAACTACTAACCTTCTAGGGTCAATAAAGTGCTGGGTTGCTGTGTCTGCTGCAGCTGGTATGCCAGCTCTACGTTCGTCTTTTTCATAGCTCTCAATCGGTGGGCTGCTGTAACGCGAAAACGACGCATTGAGCGATTGTTCACTAAAGGAAGCTCAGTATGTTTTGTTCCTCCCTCACTACGTACTTTTTTATGCCAGCAGTGCATCGTGAACCTGTTCAGGTGCTGATCTCAATAGTGTGGGTGTACACTTTGATATGGATAGCCGTGTTTTTGTCACCCTACGCCAGTTTTCTTTATTACCCAGCCATTTGGTGTTCGTATTTCGAGCCCAACTTAGAATGGACCAGTGAAATAGCGTTCGCAGATTGGTTCCAAAGTCAGGTGACCATGTGGCTAGCCGGCTTTGTCTACTTACTCTTGATCATATTTTATAGGAAACATGTAAGTGCTACGGTCGGTCGGTCGGTCGGTCGGTCGGTCGGTCGGTCGGTCGGTCGGTCGGTCGGTCGGTCGGTCGGTCGGTCGGTCGGTCGGTCGTTCGGTAGGTCGTGGTGTCTGTCGGTCGGTGGGGAGGTGGGTCGGTCCGTCGGTCGGTGGTTCGGTCGGTCGGTCGGTCGGTCGGTCGGTCGGTCGGTCGGTCGGTCGGTCGGTCGGTCGGTCGGTGTAACAGATTCTGTGTTGCAGCGCATTGGTCAGACAGGCATGTCATCACAGCGGGAGCAAACAATGCTAGCTAAGGAGAAAAGCATAACCAAACAGTCAGCGTTGATATTTTTCTACAGCGTATTCTTGGCCCAGTACTTTCATACGGCCCCTATGATTTCTGAGTATGGCTTCAAATACGCATATGCTTTGGCCAATTATTTGTGGTTGGCAAATGCAGCCACCAATCCTATCGTTTATCTCGCAATCAACGAGTGTGTTTTTTTGTTTGTCTTGCTACATAGCAATAGTGCATACATTGGAGAAAGTTCTAGAACGATTCGCTTGAAGGTAAAACAGATGTTTGGGTTGGCCAGCCATTTTTGATCTGACCGGAGCGGAAAATTAACTGACAGAAAAATAACCATAAAGTTGTGTGCGACTTTTGTCGGAACACTGTGGGTGGAGTCGATACCCCAATACTTATCAGAATATACTATATGTATTTGTTTGGTGTTATTGTTATACTGTAAACTGTTGGTAGTTGTGGTACTTGTTTCATGTTCGGCGTTGTGCACTGTTCAGTGATACTCTACGGTCGGTAAAAGTGTTGCAGTTCTGATAACTATCTGTTATACAGATATACTGTACATGCCAAGACAATCAATAATTAATCTTGACATTATTTTCAGTAGCAGGATCTGCGAAACAAGGTGTAAAGTTTTGAATAATTCAAAATTACATTTAAGAGGTATTCTATGGTGCTTAAAATTTACTGAAATTTACAGTTTCTGTACAAATTTGGTTTCCTTTTGGACCGATTCTTACATCCAACTGAAAAAGAGGTGTGTAGTACTGTAGTGTACCCTAATCTACCATACGTACGTACATCTGGCTTTGCTACAAAATAACAGTATGTAATAAAAATATGTAGTCTAGTTTGTAGTCAATTTGTAGTCAGATTGCCAAACGTGAGAAAGTCGATGTTACTGGGAATTTTTGAGAATTGTACAATCAGTCATACTAATACTTTTCAAAAATAGGTACTGGAATCCTGTGTGGTATTTTGCTCTGTCAAAAGTCGTCAGCTCTAATAACAACTACATTTTATTTCTGCAAGGAAACATATGGAATTCTATGCTCAATCAATAATCTGAAAATGGAATGAGATAATATTTATAACAGCTAAGGCAAGAAAATGCATGAACGAATGTGCAAAAGTCAATCGTGGTCACCTTCCTCTGAAATTTTTATCGGGCAATTTGGAAAAAGACGGAAAAAACATAAAATGATCGTTCTAACATTTCCCGTCAATAATAGTTTCATTCTCGGTATGCTTTACGATTTGGTGAGTTTATCGCAAGCTCAAGACAGCTCAATAGGCCGATTAAGGGCTGAAATTGTGTAAAAATCATCCCAAAAAGTCGTAAACTGCCCAAGAAAAATGATTATAAATTCAAAGACTTTGAAATAGTAGTTTGTAGTCAATTTGTAGTCAGCCAAAATAATTTGTAGTCTTGGTTAATTTTTAGTCTGCAAGTGAGTGATTGCTGTGCTGATAAGGTTTGCTGCAGAATTATACTAGAGAAGAACAACATTTTTCTAAAGTAAAGTAAAGTAAAGTTGTAAAGTAAAGTTTACTGCACACGAACTTGTTAGTAAGAAGAATGTTCAAAATTGGCGACCAGGACAAAGTCAGAGGCTCCAGTGCAAAGCGGTTTGGGGCCGTCCATAAACTACGACGTTCAGAGAGGGGGGGGTGGGGGTATCCCGAAAAACGTCGCAGAACGTCGGAGGGGGAGGGTGGGGGTTGAGGCAAAACGTTGACGTATTTTTGGCCTTTTTGGTAAGGTTTGACGACTGCAAAATTAAGCAAGAATGCAGAGAAAGTCAAACGGTTTTGACACATTTTTGTGGTTGTACAACATTATGTTAGCGTTATTCGTACAGGGTGTACAAAAAAACAACCCAGCAGATTTTTTACTGTAGCAACCGTAAATCTCAACCGATTTGAATAAATCTTTTTTTGAATGAAAGACAAATAAATTCTTGATTGGTAGAATTTTCGTTAAGATGCTCTGCTTGGTTCTCGAGATATTTGCCCTCAAACTTGAAAAACACTGATTTTGAAAATGAACAAGAGTGATTAAAACAACCCAGCAGTTTTTTTACTGTGGCAACCGCAAATCTCAACCGATTTGAATGACTCTTTTTTACCTGAAAGTTAAATAAATTCTTGAAAGATTGGTGAAATTAACTGGTAAATACGTATGTGCACAGGCACATTTTCTCTATTATTCATTTGTGATTACGCAGTCAGAAAAGCAGCTTCAGATTTTGAACGAAAATTCGAAAATTTTATTTTGGGGGGGGGGGGTGCATCCCAAACGTCGTATTTTTTATGGGGGTGATGATGAAAACGTCGTTAAACGTCAGAGGGGGGGTGGGGGTGCAAATTTTTGAATTTTTGAACGTCGTAGTTTATGGACGGCCCCTTTGCTGGCAGTGCACTTACGCAAACCGCAATCTATGATCGCGAACGCGTTTGGCTGACTTTCAGTAGGTTTTACCAGGAATATATTCTTGGTTTTAGCTAATGAACTAGAAGACAAAGCCACTTTCAGTGCGGCGGAAAATTTCAATTGATAAACGATTGTTTACGCTTGTTTCTAAGCAGGCTACTTCCTCACTGAATAAACTATTCTCCATAGAGTCACTCTCACTCACCTCGTGTCTTGGCTCTTTTGCACTGTTATAATAGCTCAAAAAAACTTTGCTGAAAAGCAGTATTTAGGGCAGAATAACTGTGAAGTAAAGTACTGTGTCGATGAATTTCTGTAGTAATGTAACATATGTATCAGATTATTTATAGGTCGAAGGGGAGGAGGGGAAGTCCAGGGTCTTATAGCCTCCCCATCAGATCCCCGTTACATGCATGGTAATAATTCTTTAGAACACCAAATTTTCGAGATGGAATTATAACTTTAATGACATGTCAAGTTGTTTGAATGTCAGTTCTAAACTGAAAAGCGTTTCAGATCAGATATACGTACCATATATGGAAGGGAACGATTTCATCCAACTTAGAAAATAGGAGACGATTGGTAATATCTACTAAACTGTCCTACGAACGATGGACGATTACCAACGACTGGACGAGGTTGTCTCTTTGCATTCGCTGAGTGCCAGTTACTTAAATGGGGCCGAACAAACACCCAAAAGAATCAGCCAAAAGTTGTTCAAGCTTTTGAAACGTCTGGCAACGGCCCAACTCGTCCTGGGAGTATTGATTTTTCTGGCCGGATGGCTGTGCCTGGCATTCAAATTTACTTCAAAAGGTCATCGGTAAGTAGCAATTCAGCACGCATCAGGTTATATCCCTTAGCAGATGTAGGCAAGCTAGGTAGTTTAGTTGACTTACTGTAAATAAAAATACCACTGTTGGTTGGGAAAGGACTGCAATTTTGATTGGTAGCCTCAATTGGTCGGTTTCTTAAGTGGGCGCAGTTTCGTCCAAGTCGTCGTTTAACGGCCTACCATTTCATCCCCATAGTAAAGTTCGGATCAACTAACTAACCGATCAACCGACCGACCAAATCAAACCAATCAAATCGAACCGACCGACCGACCGACCGACCGACCGACCGACCGACCGACCGACCGACCGACCAGAGAAGAAAGGTTCTGTTCCAGCGTCGGTTGTCACATGGGCACGGGCGTGTGGAGCGGCGCGCTTGCGATGGTGGCAGGTCTTAGTGGTGTGTTGGCGTGCGTAAAATGGAAAGAGAAGTGTCTGATGGTGGCTTACTTCGTGCTTTGCATAATGATAGCCTTTCTCATGAACTGGCTCTGTATTGTGTCTGTGATCTGGGCCCAGCACTCCTCTGGTTTTCTCGTCTACACCCAGCCGCACCCTGCAGAAGCTGGAATCGGCCTCAACGTCTTGATGGCGGCTGCTGCTGCTTTGCACGGTATGTACTGCATGCTGAGCTTATGAAACCGAGCAGATTTGGAATATTTGCGCGGTTGGCACATTTAGCCATAGCTATGTAGCTCTAGCTAGGTACGGCTATGCCTTTGAGGAGCGGAACCTTGTAAAGCTAAGTAGCTATCTATGGCTAACATGGGGTCTTTTAGCCATAGATAGCCATCCATAGCCTTATATGGAGACATAAGCGATCCGATCCGATTTGTGGGGGGCCTTACGGCCTGCGATCAGACTCGAGGTCCATTCCGCTACCCCCGTGATTCGTCATCTCGGACGTTGCCCTCCTTTCACTGCCAGCCACTGCTAGCCATGCTGCTGGGCGCCGGTCACCAGGAGGGCGGCCGGCGTGTCGATGCCATGATGCTGACAGCTCCCGACGGCCGCCGGTGCCCCATATGCCAGAGGGCTCCCGGCATAGTTGGTTTCTCAGACAGATTCTGACATCGTATATCTTCTTCCCAAGCCGGCATGCTTTGTTGAGTGGCTTCGGTGCAACGGCAGATCCAGTCGGTTCCCATTTTACCTACTAGCTGTCACCAGCTTTCGGTGGCCTGGGTGGAGCTTTCTGCCGATGACCAACTCTTTGCAGCAAGAAACTTGCCGCGCCGAGAGGATGAGCGCACGGAGACATAAGCGTTAAAAGATTCTACCACTCAATCAATCAATACAAGGCTCAATTTACCTGACTTCCTAGGAGCACCTGTGTTTCGAGGATTAAAATTTCAACGATTTTGGCCCACTAAATGTTCCAAATTTCAGCTTACTTGTTAAACATTTGCGGAAACTGCAGGAAAAAAGAAGCGTTATTATCACATTTTCAGGACACCCTGTACACCAGAATCTAGAATTAGGCTTAGAAAAATGTGGTAACCAACCGACCAATTATCCAAATTTGCATCAAATTGCATTGTAGAACGCATGCATTCTATTCAATTTCCAGCGCTGATCTGCGCAGTCTGCATGTTGGTAATTTGCATACTGTGGTACAAGACTGGATCATGCATTGAGCGCGCCGAAAACGAAGAAGAGCAGGTTCAAGAAGCGATGTACTACTTCGAGCCGAGTCTCGAGCAAGTGCTGCCGGGTTGTCGAGTAGGAACTGTTCCATGCAAAGTTTCCGTATTAGTAGTTCAGCCGTCTTCTAGCAGTCATCTTTTAGCTGGGTCCGCTGGGGCAGCATATGTAAATTATTGCTTTGACGACAATTGACATCTCCCTCACGCATTCAAAGCTTCTCACCAACTACGATCGGTTGACAGTGTACCGTACTACTACGTAGTTTATACTGTAGATTTGTGATGTACTGTGTGCGTCTATAGTGTGGTAATTTACAGCTCTTTTAATAATAGTTTGATGTGGAACGATTTATTTGTTGTTTTCACTAGATTTATGTATAACCGTTAGACTGTTTTACTTACGTATTTTTTAATTTGTAATAGAAAGAAAATCTCCAAGAACTGTCTCCTAGAAATGTTTAATCACGATATGGAGGGAGGTTGGTCGTCTAAGTGTGGGTGGCCCCTAGAGCACCTCATTTCCTTCCCGCCTTGATTAAGTTTGATCGTATCATCTGAAATAGCTGAATATAGTATTCGGGGAAAATTTCCCTGAAGATTGCATCTTCGTGCGAACAACGGGCAAGTTAACCTTTGAAAGTGGAGATCCGTCATATACGATACGCAGTTTTAGTCCGATTAAGCTACGTCCGTACGTACAATATGTACGTAGCTGCCATTTAAATGTACAACGGGAGTTTGGGGTTACTCCCCTATCTGGAAAGGCCGACCCCCTTCACTCCCACCCCGAGACGATACAGTTTGGAACCTACCGAATAATACAAGTACTAGTAGCGGCTCCAGTACTAACAAACTAGCTCAGATCAGAAATCACTAATTTTTAGCCTAAAATTTACTTGAAAAGCCATTTGGAAACCGAATTTGGCGTTTCAACTGCTGATATTTAAGAGAAATCGGTGTTTTAGAAACCGTTCTTGTCATTTTTTGCTTTTTTTAGCTCTAAAAAGCTATTTGGCTGGCAGCTAAACAGCGATTTTTAGCCTCCTTACTAAAAAACGTGCCACGTAAAAACGCATTTCCAGGCGTTTTTGATATGTTCCAAATGTTGTACCCCGTCTGGGTGAGATAAGCCTCGATCTCCTTCAAACGGATGCATCTACCCACCCCCTCCCTCGGGCCGGCGGGACCTGTTACCATACATGTAACAGGTCATCCGCCGATGAGGGGAGGGGGGTTGGGGGGGGGGTCTGGCGCCGTCCGGGGGGGGGGGTGGGGGTCTGAGCCTAAATTTTGGGGGAGGGGGTAGGCACTAAAAAACGCTCAAAAATCGAGAAAAATAACAATTTTTTGGCTAAAAATTGCCAAAAATCGCTAATTTGGGCTGAAATGCAGCTAAAAAGTACTGTTTTGCAGGCGATTTTGTCAATTTTTGTGTGTGGAAGTGTAAAAAATTGCAAAAATTTGCTCGAAAATTTACTTGCCAGAAAAATCGGAGGGGGGGAGTCGGTGAAATCGTCTCGGGGGGGGGGCCGTGGGGGGGTCTGGCCTAAGTCGGGTGGGGGGCAGACCCCCCCAGACCCCCCTGTTACATGTATGCTGTTACATAAATGGTAGCTGCTTATTCCTAAATACAGTTAAACTCCCATTGCCGCTAATACTGAGTGGAACCATAAAATCTTCCAAGTTCCTGTAGCTTTAGGAAGCGTGTTTGCGACAATCCGACTAAAAGTTAACAGAATTTGAAGGATATAATTTCTTGTAGTGACCAGTTTCTTAAGTTTTTAGCTTTATTTCTGCTCATGAAACATCTAAATTGTTGCCATTTTTGAACCGATATCGGCATTGGACTCTTCTGGTATTGCTCGTGCTCTAATGTAATCAACAACTACTGTACGGGCACGTATGTACATGATTAGTAGCACGTAGCTTAATCGAGTTAAAGCTTGATTGACGTAAGCAAGCACTGTTACTTCCGTATTAGATGACAAATATGGCAACTTGGACGGGTTGTAGTATTTTGGCGTTGGTATTCTTCGGGTTTATAACCGAACCTAAGGCGTCCTTGGTCAAAGAAATCAGTGTTAAATCGAAGAAACGTTTTTTCACTGCCTTTCCGAGAATGAGTCAGGTAGTGAAACTGGTCGAACGTGCCAGACAAGAAGCACTGATGAAAAAGATGAGGAAATTAATAGAGTCTGACGAGTTTTGGAAGCGACAAAGCATTTATGTTTTGTACTAGAAGGAGTGTGTGTTGTGTGATAGACGTTTGATAATGCATACTGAATGATAAAAATATTTTGAGAACACTATACAACCATTTAGAATGCAAACAAAACAATTGTACGTTTTGCTTGTCTTTTCTCTTTGTCTCTGTTAGCGTTTCAGCCAGTGGCTTGTTTTGTAAAACCCAATACCTTAATACCAAACCGTAGGACTTCTAATAATAGCGCTGCACTATTATTTTTTCGTGATTGCTTTGTAGGCGCTATTGTTGGAGCGTGCGTGTTTATTATTTCAACGCTACATTGGCCATCTAAAGTTTCATCATTCTTCTGAAAATACAGGGTATTTTTGTCTTAAACACAAGCAATCTCTATATATCTGTTTGTCTCACGGTAATAATATGATATGAGATATGGTCATATTATATTTCATATTATTTCAAGGCCTCAAAATAATATGCATATTACAGGAAATATGACGTACCAATATTATTTGCGAAAAGTCATATTCATATTCGCTAAATAATATGAATTTGTAAATCGAACAATAACCAGACAAGCTTTTTTTGGAGCGAGCAGCCTTCTTATTCGTCTAGACAGGCTGGTAGCGCCTGATGGACTTACTTTTGACTTCTACATTATTGTTTCACACATCAGCCCATTCAATTACTGCATGCTATCTCAGATTTGGGAAAGTATCATATTGCGGTTGACTGACCTGTCTTTCTGGCTGAAAATAGCTACAGTCCACCGAAAAGTACTAAACGCCATGCTTGATTTATTGGCAGTGCGTGCGTTGTGTTAATGAAGAATTAATACCTAGGTAAACGGCCGGACATCCAGCAATCAATCAAAAACGCTGAATCAAAGGGCAGGGTAGCCCCTTTTTGTCCGCCTCTCTTTCCACCTGCGATCAGCTGGCCTGCTAAGTGTAGTTAAACCTGTCTGCGTGTGGGACAGGCAGGGCAGTGGTCAGACAATGGACACTGTCTTAATTACGTACACTAGTGGAGCAATCTGGCGGCCTTATTTGACACACGGGTGGGCAAATTGTTTACGTGCTAGCTACGTATGTTCAAAGTTAGATGATATTTGAATAGATTAGTTCAATATTTTAGCCACAACCTTTTATATCTTAGCCACAAACGTTTTATATTTTACCACAACGTTTTATATTTTACCCACAAACTTTTATATTTTAGCCACAACCTTTTATATTTTAGCCACAAACTTTAATATTTTAGCCACAACGTTTTATATTTTAGCCACAAACTTTTATAGTTTAGCCACGGTATTGGTCGGTTATGTGTCCCGTTAATCGGCCGGCCGGCTCGCGGCCGCCGGTCAGGGAGAGGTGTCTATTCTTAGCCTATTCTTTGACTTCAGCCTTGGCCGCTTGCAGGCTCGCACATTGGCGGTATGACGTGGCAGGAAAGGTAAACGCCAAAGGCAAGGTCAGTCCCAGTGACATTAACAAAGAATGCTCTGCTTATTGCAGCTAATTGCCTAATCGTTTTTGTATGGGCAGGTCGTTTTCGGTTCTTGCAGCAAGATCGTTTCCGGTGAACCGTTTTAAAGGGCAGGAACTTTCAGATGTTGTCAGTTGAACAGCTAAGTCATCTCTTTAACGCCGACTGTGTCGTTTCGGCCGAGATACTTAGAAAGAACCACTAAACTGTATCTGCTGTGTATGGTCTCCGCCAGGGCAGGGGTCAGACAATGGACACTGTCTTAATTACGTACACTAGTGGAGCAATCTGGCGGCCTTATTTCACACACGGGCGGGCAAATTGTTTACGTGCTAGCTACGTATGTTCAAAGTTAGATGATATCTAAATAGATTAGTTCAATATTTTAGCCACAACCTTTTATAGTTTAGCCAGAAACTTTTATATTTTAACCACAACCTTTTATATTTTAGCCACAACCTTATATATCTTAGCCAGAAACTTTTATATTTTAGCCTCAACCTTTTATATTTTAGCCACAAACTTTTATAGTTTATACTAAAATATAGTATACTAATTTTTGGAAGCCCCAACATCTGGGGCAAATTGACCAAAAAGCCAATTTAAGCTGAGACTTGAGAGCTGTTTAGCTTATAGTCCCTTGTTGACAAACGGCTGGAGTCAACTCTCTACTTCAAGCGGCTGAGGAGGATGAAAGAAGTCTAGAGGCATGGACGAAAGGCTAGAATTTCTAGCTACCTTGTATCCCTATTAATAATAAGCAAACGCAGGTCCAAACCAACAGGCAATTGCTAAATCCAGGTCCAAACCGGCCAATGTTCTACTGACTCATCCTACTGTCTTCTTTTATATTTCCTATTCACTCTTGCAGTGCCGGTATGCAAGCGACGCAACGGCCAAATATCAAATATAATATCATATCATATTATTTGCTAGCCGCACTCATATTTTAATAATATGACTGCGAAAAATATGATTATGATATGGATTTGTAGAATATGGGGGTGGCCATATCTGGCCACCCCGTGAGACAAACAGATATGAGTTTTAGTCTGACTAATGGTTGCAAGCTTAATCAAAGAAAATTCTCTCAAAGGGACAGTATTCTACATTGGAAACACGTACAAAGCGTTGATAGTAGTGCGCATGGGAGCGCTATTATTAGAAGGGCGCTACTATTAGAGCGTGCGCGTTTATATTTTCGGGCTGTCCGTAAAGGGCGCTATTACGGGAGCGGCCGTTTTATTAGAAGTTTTACGGTATGGTCCTGACACAGGATGACACATTTATCTATCCGGGGTTCGTCTTACAGTAACTTTTGAGTTCATCAAACAACAATTTACTTTGAAGGCGGACACGTTGAAGTGCATAACTATGTAGTGGTTGAAGTGACAGACTAGGCTGAATCTTTGAGAGTAAAGATTCTAAGGTTCTGTGCATGTTGTGCTAAAATTTCAGCCAATTTGACTGACCAACACAAAAGTTACAGCAAGGGGCTGCGTAGGCCGGCACAGTTGGTGTAGTGGTTTAGGCCGCATAGCCACAGTGCGCGTGCTCGTGCGCTCATCTTCTCGGCGCGGCAAGTTTCTTGCCGCACGACACAAAGCTCCAACCAGGCTACCGAAAGCTAGTTACAGGGAGTAGGTAAAATGGGAACCGACTGGATCTGCCTACCGTATGTATAATGCTGTTTATAGTACCCGGGTACTATATATGGCACTTAGGGTTTTGCGAAAATAAAATTGAATCCATTTATAGTACCCGGGTACTATATATGGCACTTAGGGTTTTGCGAAAATAAAATTGAATCCATTTATAGTACCCGGGTACTATATATGGCACCTACGAAATCTGCTCTATAAGAAACTAAGAATAGTATGTGAAGTTGTTTGCTCAAATTACCGATTTGATGTAAAAAATAGCTTATGTACATACATCAGAACCTCTGTGATTGCATTATCTACTGTTTTTCTTCATACAAACAAGGTTTACCACCAAAAATACTGTGTTTTTCGCACGTTTTGTATTTATAACAGCTAACTTCAGAATAAAAATCTGTCTCCATTTATAGGGTACTATAAATAGGGGGTACTATAAATAGCACTATACGGTATGCACTGAAAAGCCGCTCCACAAAGCCTGCCGCGTTGGAGACGAAGATCAATGACGTCAGAATCTGTCTCAGAGACCAACTATGCCTGGGGCCCTCTCGCACACTGGGGCGCATCAAACGGTATCACGTCAACAGGTCCCAAACGACAGTAGGTCCCCTTCGTCAATAGGTCCATCCCAAGTCCCGTCAATAGGTCCCCTGCGTCAATAGGTCCCAGGTCCCGTCAACAGGTCCCAAACGTCAACAGGTCCCGAAGGACTGCAGCCGACTGCGTCAACAGGTCACAAGCCCTGTCAATAGGTCCCAAACGACTACAGCCGACCTGCGTCAACATTTCCCGAACAATTAATAAATCCGTTCACTACTAAATGTTTACTACGGTAATTTCTGGTTTTGTCAGGCTCAAACGACTACTGGTCCCCAAGCCACTAAGCAAATTAAAGGCATGGTAATGAAACATGGGATGAGTACCACACTCAGTTTTAACACAAAACTCCTCAAACTGTCTGTAATCGGCCATAATAGCAACAGCATAGGAACGGCTGTAGGACATTTCGTCCCGACCGTTTCGTCCCCTTGCTGTTCGTCCCGGCTGTTTCGTCCCAACCGTTTAGTCCCGGCCATTTTTAAGCGTGACCGTTTCGTCCCGCTGCTAACTACAGTATATTGCAAAGGCGGCGGCAAAATCAAATGCCAAATGCGCCACAACCTACCAAGAGGTCAAATGCCAGGCACACAGTGGCTTTCGGTGGCCTGGGTTAGACTTTGTGTCGACGAGCAACTCTTTCCGGCAAGAAACTTGCCCCGCCGAGTGGATGAACGCGCGACCATCATTGGGCAGAGAGAATGCAGCTCTGATTGATCTAAAACTAGACATGCTAGACTACAGAGTACGATTTCTTAAAAATTTGAAAGGAATTTTCTTTCCTAACTTGTAGTATATTTCACGGAAATTTACCAGACCGACAAAATATGCCCGTCCGCTCCACAAACAGCGCCAGCACCTGGGATAGGCCGATCTATCAAAATATCGCCAAAACTTTCCGCTAGCGACGCCTGGTCAGCCGAACAGAGGTCTTGGCCGGCGAGGCGAGGATAGGTGGCTCAGACCTCCCTCCTAGAGATGTGCACGGGCCGGGCCCGATTTTGATGCCCGTCGGGCATGTATAAAGAACAACAGAATACAAAAAAACACCTTGATTAGCTTAGCATTGCCCCAAATGAATTCAAAATACGCGCCGTTCTACCGTATGCAGAATTATTTTAACAGTAATTTCAGTCTTGGTGTCGTTCGTACACAAGCCTTTACCCCGACCTGCCGACCAACTTAAGAGTCAGTCTCTGAACCGATCGAGTATTTGCCCTTTGCCCTATTCAGACCCCAAAATTGAAAGTTGGGCGTAGAGGGCTGAAAGTTGGAACACTAAAACATATTGACAAGTTATCAATGACCTGCCAAGAATTTCCAGATTCGACGCTCCACGCTCGAGATATCATACATGTAGGAGGGGGGTTTTTTTTTGGGGGGGGGGGGGGGGGTTTAGCCCCCCACGCCCGATTTTCGGCAAAACCCCCTCCCCCAGCCGAATTCTGGGGGGGGGGTTTAGCCCCCCCAGGCCCGATTTTCGGCAAAACCCCCTCCCCCCAGCCGAATTCTGGGGGGGGGGGGGTTTCTGAAACCCTATTTTGGGTTACAAACTGCTAAAATTCAGGGTTTCAAGACTTATATACCGTAATTTAGCATTTCAAAAGCCCTAAATAGGGTTCCGGAACCCTATTTAGGGTTTCAGAAACCCAAAGTATTGCCTCCGGAACCCTATTTAGGGTTTCAGAAACCCTAAATAGGGTTCCGAAACCCTGTTTTGGGTACCTGAAAGCCTAAATAGGGTTCCGGAGCCCTACTTTGGGTTTGAAAAAAGTTGAAAAAAGGTGCCCGTGCACATCTCTACTCCCTCCCCAATGTGAAGAAATGAAGGGGAAGTGCGTGTTTACGTGAAAGTGTATACAACAAACAAAAGTCGTTTCTAAAGCAACCCCTCCCCTGGCATGAGCGGTCGTCAAAACAGAGGGGTAGGGCAGTTGACTTGGCCAGTAGCTAGCCACTTGCGTTAATTTAGCGCCACAACCCAACCCCATGGTGCTGATCAGTTTCGTCAACCGATCAGTTTCGTTGACTGCTCAGTTTCGCCGACCGTGAGTTTCGCCAACAATTGACCTCCTTTCTAACGGTGAGTTTCGCCGACTGGTAAGTTTCGTCGACTGGTAAGTTTCGTCGACTGGTAAGTTTCGTCAACTGGTCAGTTTCGTCGACTGGTAAGTTTCGTCGACTGGTAAGTTTCGTCGACTGGTAAGTTTCGTCGACTGGTCAGTTTCGTTGACTGGTAAGTTTCGTCGACTGGTAAGCTTCGTTGACTGGTCAGTTTCGTCGACTGGTCAGTTTCGTTGACTGGTCAGTTTCGTTGACTGGTCAGTTTCGTTGACTGGTCAGTTTCGTCGACTCAATAAATTCCCGGCCAGTTTGTTGGCGATCTAGCTGCGATCGCAGTTCTAACTTTTCAGACCTAATAAATAATCAGCAAACCTAATGAAACCAGAAAACTTTTCAGTGTCTACAACTTTTCAGTGTCTAATATCACTCACTACCTGTACTTACAGTGATTTGTATGAAACAGCACTACAAAAACAAATAATCTGCTTGTGTCGTACTGTGCTAGATCAGCGTCAAAATTCTGAGGCTGCGATGGTTATTGTAGTAGGTATGGGCGACCATTTTTAATAATTCGCGCTACGACAACGAAAATATGCTAAAAGGGCCGATAGCATGACCGCATATGACAATTCAGGCAAAAAACCGCATTCGATTTCATTAAAAATTAGAAAAATGCGATTTAATAACAGCCGCCTGCGAAGGACTTTTCTATGTCGCACTTGGTACCATTTTTAGTTATGGGAAATATATTTAAATAACTCGCGCTATAGAAAAAGTTTATGCTAAAACGGCGATAGCATGACCAGATGCGATAAATTACGCAAAAAACCGCACTTGATTTCATGAAGAATGAGAGAAATTCGTGTTTAAAACAGTTTTGGTGTGAGCCGCGCAGTTTAGAAATTAGCATTTGGTGGCACGTTTGAACTGGGACTGATTTTCTCTGGCGCGATTTTCGAAGATGCAACCCACTTGATTGTTTAAAATCTACTAGAAGGCCGTGAATATCCGTAACACAACTAAATTAATGGAAAAAATATGATTGCAAGCGTTGCACAAAATAAAATACTGAAATTGTTGTTGTTGTGTCTCTTCCTGCTCTATAGCAGTTGGCTACTCCTAGTCCGAAAGGACAAAATGTTACAACAACAACAACAACATGTTAGTAACGAAATCACGCAGAAAGAGTGTTAGTGGGCAACAGGATGCACAATGTCTATCTAAGAAGAACGGTGCACCCTTTACTGAAACAAGAGGAAGCCAGAAAGATCAATTTTTTTAAGTTTCTCTGTAAAAATCGTCAAATTTCTAGATTCTATTATATCATTGGGTAAAGAATTCCAAATTCGTATCACCCTTATCGAAAAAAAGTGCTTTCGGCAATCTAAATTTTTTCCCAAAGAAGGAAGAGAGAGTTTCTGAGAATGGCCTCGTGTAGTAAAAAGAAGAGGTCTTTGGAAAAAGTCATCAAAAGACAAATCAATCAAGTCATGGACTATTCTGTAAACTAATTGTAAATCAATTACGAGCCTGCGGTACTCAAGTGTTTCGAGAGTTAGCGCCTTAAGACGTTCTGAATAAGCGCCTTGCAAATGTGCAAAGCCTGGGAGCCGCAGTGTAAAAATCCGTTGCACACCCTCAACCACTAATATGTCTTTCTTTTTGTATGGGTTCCATACAGGAGTAGCATATTCTAACTTTGGCCTAACATAGGTCTTAAAAAGCTCAGTAAGAAACTTGGGGTTACGATAGGAAAAGGCTTTATGAATCAAGTGAGCTCGTTTAGACGCGTCGCTGGCGATTTTAACACAATGCTTAGAAAAAGAGAGATTTTGGTTGTGATCGAGCCCCACAAGAACACCTAAATCCAAAGTCTCTGAGACCGAGCTAATTTGTGAACCATTAATTTCGTATTCATGCTTTGGGTTTGTATTCCCTAAATGAAGTATGGAACATTTGTGCAATGCAAGTTTAAGAGTCGTTCTCTGGTCAGATCGCGTTTTGCCCCTTTGCCCTATTCAGACCCAAAATTGAAATTTTGAGCTAGAGACCTGCGAGTTGGCACACTAATACATACTAATGAGTTATCTTTCAGCTGCAAAGGATTAGTGGATCTGACGCTCCTGTCCTGAGATATAGCCTTCCGAAAATCGGTCCGCTTAACTATGGGACCAAAATTTCAAACTCGAATTGCTCGCTTCATACTCGGAATTTGGACCTAAAAATTGGGGGTTTTAGAGTACTTTTAGACTGCTTTAAGAAACTGTTGTCAAATTTTCGTTTTCAGAAAAAAAATTTTTTTTCGCCCCCTTTGCGCCCCCCTAGCTCGTCTGGAACCCCCCCAACCCAGTTTTTTTTATTTCAGAAAAATGTTGCGCTACCTACCGTTTGGTGTGAAGCATTGTTTGCTCAGACCCGTGGAGCGTGAGAAAGCTGAGGTCAAACATGCCCCGGTCGCAAAATTTTCGCACTTTTCTCAGGTCAAATATTTCCAAGTCTTGGTTTTCCACCTACTAGTAGGAATTGGGACTTAAAAATTGGGGGTTTTAGAGTACTTTTAGACTGCTTTAAGAAACTTTTGTCAAATTTTCGTTTTCAGAAAAAAAAATTTTTTTCGCCCCCTTTGCGCCCCCAGCTTGTCTGGAACCCCCCAAACCCCAAAATTTTTTTTTCTGAAAACAAAAATTTCACAAACGTTTGTTAACGCAGTCTAAAAGTACTCTAAAACACACAATTTTTAAGTCCCAATTCGTACTAGTAGGTAGAAAACCGGACTTGGAAATATTTGACCTGAGAAAAGTGCGCAAAATTTTGCGACTGGGACATGTTTGACCTCAATTTTCTCACGCTCCACGGGTCTAGGCAAACAATGCTTCACACCGAAGGGTAGGTAATTGATAGCGCAACATTTTTCTGAAATAAAAAAAACTGGGTTGGGGGGTTCCAAACGAGCTAGGGGGGCGCAAAGGCGCGAAAAAAAATTTTTTTTTCTGAAAACGAAAATTTGACGAAAGTTTCTTAAAGCAGTCTAAAAGTACTCTAAAATCCCCAATTTTTAGGTCCGAATTCGTACTAGTAGGTGGAAAACCGGACTTGGAAATATTTTACATTAGAAAAGTGCGAAAATTTTGCGACCGGGACATGTTTGACTTCAATTTTCTCACGCTCCACGGGTCTGGGCAAACAATGCTTCACACCAAACAGTAGGTAATTGGTAGCGCAACATTTTTGTGAAATAAAAAAAACTGGGTTGGGGGTTCCAGACGAGCTAGGGGGCGCAAAGGGGGCGAAAAAATATTTTTTTTCTGAAAACGAAAATTTGACAGAAGTTTCTTAAAGCAGTCTAAAAGTACTCTAAAACCCCCAATTTTTAAGTCCCAATTCCTACTAGTAGGTGGAAAACCAAGACTTGGAAATATTTGACCTAAGAAAAGTGCGAAAATTTTGCGACCGGGACATGTTTGACCTCAATTTTCTCACGCTCCACGGGTCTGGGCAAACAATGCTTCACACCAAACGGTAGGTAATTGGTAGCGCAACATTTTTCTGAAATAAAAAAAACTGGGTTGGGGGTTCCAGACGAGCTAGGGGGGCGCAAAGGGGGCGAAAAAAAATTTTTTTCTGAAAACGAAAATTTGACAACAGTTTCTTAAAGCAGTCTAAAAGTACTCTAAAACCCCCAATTTTTAGGTCCAAATTCCGAGTATGAAGCGAGCAATTCGAGTTTGAAATTTTGGTCCCATAGTTAAGCGGACCGATTTTCGGAAGGCTATATCTCAGGACAGCAGCGTCAGATCCACTAATCCTTTGCAGCTGAAAGATAACTCATAAGTATGTATTAGTGTGCCAAATTACAGCTCTCTAGCTCAAAGTTTCAATTTTGGGTCTGAATACTGAAACTCGATGTGACCAGAGAACGACTCTTAAGTTTGACCGAATTGCACCAGGTGAAGATAGCTTCAATGGTACGTTGAAACTGAGACAAATCCGTTTGGTCTTTAGGCAAACCTAGATATATCTTACAATCATCAGCAAACATTTTGATTTGAACGTTGAATTCAGCTATAGCTTGAGGCAAATCATTTATATAAATTAGAAAGAGTAGAGGACCAATGCAAGATCCCTGAGGGACCCCGGAAGTGACATCTACCATGGATGACAGAGTATGCTCAATTATTACCTGTTGTTGTCTCTGACTAAGAAACCCTCTAATCCAGTTTAACAAGTTCCCACAAATACCATACGCCTGAAGCGTAGCTAACATTATTCTGTGAATACAGGAATCGAAAGCCTTCGCAATATCCATATAAAATACCTCAACAAATTCGCCTTTATCTAAATGCCTTGTCCAGTCATTAACACATTCCAGAAGCTGAGAGACGGTGGAGCGCCGTGAGAGAAAACCATGCTGATTTTCAGAAATTAGACCTTGAACCCGCAAAAAGTTTGTCATTTTATCTTTAACGATGGACTCCATAATTTTACAGCAAACAGATGTCAGGCTAATAGGCCGGTAGTTTTCAATTTTTGATGTTGGCCCCTTTTTGTGAATTGCCACTACATGAGCTAATCGCCACTGTGAGGGAAGTTCTCCAGTCACAAACGATTTTTCGAATATTCTAGCCAATGGATAAGCGATCTCGAAAGCCAATTTTTTGAGAAAAAATTGGCCTATGCCATCAGGGCCGGGAGAGTGTTTGTTCTGCAATTCATTCAAGTAGGCATACACCAAATCAGGCGGGAATTGTACATCACCTAGAAATGCGTTTGTCCTATTTACACACGCGAAGTGTGTCTGATCATCAATTTGAAAACTTGACTTACTTGACTTAATTCGCTTTCCCCTAGGTCGGGGCGTTGCGGAGCCTCAATGAGTGCAGAGCCCGCTTCCACTGTTGTCGGTTTTCAGGGTTTGCGCGTATCTCTTGCAGATCATCTTGGATTATATCTTTCCAGCGGGTTTTTGGGCGCCCAAGTGGTCTTTTCCAGCCAAGCTCTCGCCACTGGTGTTCATATAGCAGTCTAGGGGTTGCGTCTGGGGGCATGCGTTTCAGGTGTCCATACCATCTTAGTCTGCTTATCTGGGCCAATTTGGATGCGTATGGCTGCTTGGTTCGCCTCCGAATCTCTTCATTCCTTACAAAGTCAAACCATTGCACTTGCTCGATTCGTCTCAGCGCCTGGTTGTCAAACACGTCTAGTTTCTGTGCATCTCTTTTAGTCAGTGCCCAGGTTTCAGCGCCATACAGTAATGAGGAAGCTATTACCGCTTGGTAAATCTGCATCTTGGTTATTCGCGAAATGTCCCGTCTTGCCCATAGTGGCTTGTACAGTGCTGACATTTTGGTTCGACAAGTCGCAATCCTTCAGTCAATATCCCGTTCACACGTACCACTGGCTGATATCACTGATCCCAAGTACTTGAAATCCTGGGTAAATTTGACCTGGTGCCCATTTATATTCAGGTAAGGTAGTCTCCTGCCATCAGCTCAGTCTTATCCCAGTTTATGGTCAGTCCCAGCTTTTCAAATTCATCACTGATCATGTACAATCCGAGCTCTAGTTCTTGTAGGGAGTGGGAAAAGAAGACTATGTCATCAGCAAAGTCTAGATCTGTCAGCTTGTGTTGGCCAATGCAAAAGCCCTGTGTGGCTGTCTCAACATTCCTCATGGCGTAGTCAATGGCTGCATTAAATAAGGTTGGCGCTATCACACATCCTTGTCTTACACCGGTCTGAAGTTCGAATTTTTCTGATTCGCTGGCCCATGCTCGTACTGCTGCTTTGGGGTTTTGGTATAGCACTCTGATCATGCTTCTCAATTTGTCCGGGATTTGAATCAGCTCAAGTATTCTCCACAGTCTTGTTCGGTCGATCGAATCAAAAGCTTGCCATAGATCAATAAAGGCCATGTACAGTGGTCTCCGAAATTCTCTTCCAATTTCCACAATCTGGCGCAGTGAAAAAATCTGGTCAATAGTTGACTTTCCAGGGGTGAAACCGGCTTGCTCTGTCCTCCTTGTTTTCAAAAGGTGTGGAAGTGCACGATTAAGGATGATTCGGGCTAACAGTTTGCTTGGACTTGACAGTAGGGTAATTCCACGGTAGTTTTTACAGTCTTCTCTGGACCCCTTGCCTTTCCATATAGGGATCAGTATCCCATGGTGCCATTCTTCGGGTACCTTTTCTTGTTGCCAACAAAGGTTAAGGAACTCTGTTAGTTGGTGGGTGGTTGCGCATCTGTCAGCTTTCAACATTTCTGGGGTGATTTCGTCAATTCCTGGTGCTCTTCCACTTCTCATTTGTTTCAAGGCTGTAGTTACTTCTTTTTCAGTTATGTCTTCTTCCCCTCCAGGAGTTCGTTTGGGTGTCACTCTGTCAAGTTCAGATGGGGCTTCAGGGGCTGGGCGGTTTAGTAGCTGTTGAAAGTGGTCTTTCCATCGTCTTATCTTCAGATGCCTCTCGTGGATTGTATGGCCATTTTCATCTTTCAGCGCTCCATCGATTCTGGTTTGTGGCTTTGTCATGGCTTTCAATTCTTTGAACATTAGGCCTTGGTTTTTCATCTCAGCCGCATCCTGCAATGCTTTTGCTCTGGAGTTCCATATATTGTTCCGGTCTCTCTTTATTAACTGGTTGCGCAGTCTGTTCAGCCTTTTGTATTCATTCCAGTCCCGTTGCAGGTAAGCTTTTCGTCTTTCTTCTATAGCCTTCCAGGTCTCAGCCGATATCCAGTCTTTTTTGGGCAGTCTTTCTGTGGTAGCGCTTTTCACGGCAGTATGGAACATCGTTCTAGTTGCATCCCAATCTTCTTCCACATTGCCTGTACTGGAGTACAAGGTTTGCAGGCTCTGCATCTTCGTCGTGAACTTGTCATGGGTGCTCTGGTTCGCTAGGTTGATTCTTGGGAGTTTCTTTCGCTGCCTTGCTTGATACACTGACTTAGGTGACATTTGGACTGTCATGATTACAAGGTTATGATCTGAGTAGATGTCCGCACTTCTGAACACACGGTAATTGGTTGTTGAGGATGCATCTTGGCTTCTGATCGCCAGGTGGTCAAGCTCTTTCCTTGTTTGTTTATCTGGACTTGTCCAAGTCAAGCGATGGATGTCTTTTCGGGGGTAGAATGTTCCTGGCAGGCGTAGGCTGTGGCTGTGTGGCAATTTGAAAAACGGACGCAAAATACTCATTAAGCATTTCACATTTTTGGGCACAATTTGTAACCAGTAGGTCTGACTCAGTTTTCAATACAGGAATCCTTTCTTTTCGATTCATTTTCGAATTAACAAAATTCCAGAACGTTTTATCTTTCCCGGAACCCAGCACCCTTTCCTTTTCCCGGCGCGCATCCTCTCTTGGCTTTCTTTGCAGTTTACTGGCTAGCTCTCTAGCAACCATTCTGTCAGCCTGATCGTCTGAACGAACAAACTTTTGATGAGCCCTTTTTTGCTGTAATGCTAATTTTCGAACTTCTTTCGATCTGTATCCTTTTGGTTTCTTTCTCTCAGAACAGAGAGGAACGTATGTTGCGATTACAACGTTAACTATTTTCATGAACTCATTCCACATTTCCTCAACTGTGTTGGCGGTCTCAAAAATGGAATCCCAGTTTACTTTTAGTAAGAAATCTGCAATCAATCGGTAATTTGCCTTAAAAAATTTTCTATGCATTACTGTTCGTTTTGTTTCTAAGATTGACAGATTTAGCCACACCTTCACTGTGTCATGATCGCTTGTCGAAAAGGGATTTGAAACAGATACATCAATCAGTAAATCAGTCTCTGAGAGAAGAACAAGATCTAGAATGTGATCGGGATCGTGTCTGGTGGGACTCAAGACACACTGCTCCAAACCTCTGCTAACCACAAACTCGAGAAAGCGAAATTGGGAAGACTTTTCTCCTCCATTCACTACAAGGGTTTTCCAGTTAATTTCGGGAAAGTTAAAATCGCCAATGATTGCGCATGGAATGTTAGTGTCTAACGTCTTATCTAAGAAAGTTAGCATTTCAGTTATATCGGGCGTAGCACCGGGTCTGTACACTGCCGCCAACCGACAAACCACTTTGTTTTTAGAAATAAGTTCCAGACAGAGGCCCTCGAAACACTCCAAGACTACAGGCTCGCAGAGTAAGTGAGATTGTAAAGGTTCCGGTACAAAAACTACTACACCACCCCCCTTCCTATCAACTCTGTCTGCGCGATAAACAGCAAAATGATCAGGAAAGGGAAGAATAGCAGAGTCTAAAACACCTAGCCACGACTCGCACACAACAATAACACAGTGCCAATGCCCGACAAGAAAGCTGTTCAGCTCAACCAACTTGTTTACAATGCTTCGGTACAACTTTACCATCTCTGGTATGGTACCCCTACGCATGGCCATCGGTGCCGGTACCATATATGGTGACGGTATATGGTACCACTACCATATATGGTAAGAAATCTGAACAGAGGGGTACCATATATGGTACCGGTACCGATAACTAGACCGAGTTCGTAGTGACTACTAACTACAAACTAAAAGACTACTAACTACCTGACTTTTGGGAAAATGAGACTACAAATTAACTTTAACTACAAACTAAATCTGCCGACTACAAATTGACCACTAACTACATATTTTTCGTCCCGAGTTTGTAGTCTCAAATCTTGAAATTTGCACGGCTGTTTACAGTTATTTTACAACAGTTTAAGGAAAAATTTTTCAAAAATCGCTAAAATTTTTCATTAATCACAGAAATTACAAACATTGCTTGGCATCTTAGTTCATTGATCATCAAATTTAGTTTACGTACTGTAATTATAAGTGCATACATAAATGATTAACTGTTAGGTCCTCCAATAATTAAGGCTAGATTGTCCACCACCATACATGTAACAGAGAGCGGTCTGCCCCCACCTGAAAGAGCCAGACTTTCCAATCGGAGACCCTTGAGACGATTTTTTCCGATCTCCCTCTGATCTTTCTGGCAAGTCACTTTTTGAGCAAATTTTTGCAACTTTGAAAATTTCAAGCACGACAATTTCTAAAATCGCCTGTAAAATTAAATCTATTATTAGCTGTATTTGAGCCAAAATTAGCGATTTTTTGCGATTTTTACAATTTTTGAGCGTTTTTTATAGTCCATGTCAAAAAAGAGCGGACTGGCGGTTTTTTGCGAATAACTCCTTATGGGTGCATCGGAGCGCTTTTTGCCTCAAAACCAAAGTTGTAGAGTGGCTCGAGTTCGGTACTCTGGTGCAACCTAATCTGCGCAACGCGCAATGGTAATGCTAATCTGCGCAACGGAAAAAAATCAGCTTTTCCTGTAGTTGGGATGAACGCGAGTTTTTCAGTGAATTATTATCTACAGACCTCGGGGATTTCAAAAATGTATTCGAATTTCTTCTAGGTGGAACGGTTCCAGAGTTATACACCATCAAAGTTGGCCGAAAATGCTAAAAATGGCCATTTTTGGCGATTTTCAGATTTCTGGGGGGGGGGATTGAAATAACTCTGTAAACAAGAAAACCGTGTATTTTGAAGCTAATCCTAAAGTTAAAACTATCATAGTAGAAATTAACAGGCATTCTTGGCATCACACTTTGTAGAAAAATATGTGTTATTCCTTAAAAGTCCACCTCTCCCTTGTTTGGTTCACTATTTCAGATTTTCAAAGTCTTGTTTTATATCCCAAACCTAAAAATTTGGTCATTTTATTCAAAATATTGCTGACTACAAATTGACTACTAACTACGACTACATATTCAAAATCGAGAAATTTTGAGACTACTAACTAAGACTACTAATTATTTTTGGCCATTTTTTGAGACTACTAACTACGACTACTTTTTAAAATTGGCAGAAGAAATAGGTCTAGGTGTAGGTTAGTGGTTAGAGCACTGGACTGGAATAAATCCAAAGGTGCTGGGTACTGTTGATTGGGTATACCGAACCCATACCGAAAAATGGGTATTTTTGGGAATACCTACCCAATAAATACCTACCGATTCCCGGTATTTTAATAAATACCCATACCGGGTATACCGATTATTTTGGGAATACCCAGGTATTTGGAAATCGGTATTTTTGTCCAGCTTAGTGCATTTTTTATCGAAAATTCCCTATGATCACGTTGTTTTCTTTGTAATTTTGCATTTTTGGGGCATTGAGAAACACATTCTATTACGCTATCCCTCCAAAACATCGAATTTGAAGGATTTTTTAGATCTCTGACCCAACTCCCTGTACCTTCGTCATTAGAAAGCGTTGGGCTAGTTTTGGACTTCACTTCACACTACTCCTTAACAATCACGTATCTGTACTTGATGTACAGTAAATTCACAAGCAACAGACTTTGCTACTGCTCGTTAGATCTCCATACTGTACACTAGCAGAGCAGGCCTTAAAACTACAGTACAATGGAAGCATTTCTCTTAGCTAAAATTATTTATAGAAACGAGTTTCAGTCCAGTAAAACCAAAAATATTTTCAAAAAATTCCTAAAAGATTGTAAATCCCATTGATTTTAATGAATTTTCTAACCTCTGACCTTGGAAATAACTAAATCCATGGCCTTGTAAATGGGAAATTCAGTGTTTTGACTTTTTAAAACATTTCCAGCAAATACCGAATAAATACCGGTATACCGGTATTTTTGCGAATACCTACCCATACCGAACCGATTCCTGAAAACCCCATACCCAAACAACAGTAGTGCTGGGTTGGATTCCCAGCTACGCCATTGCACATGCCTAACTTTTTCACCTTTCATTCAATAGGGCTACCCACTCAGTATGTTATGCCCAATGGCAACGTCAATCATTCCTGCAATCTCAGACCCATATTCTTTGAATTAGCGAAAAATTTGAAGTTTCTGTGGACCATCTAGATCATAAAATCAGAACGGGTTGGAATTTGCTCACCAAGCTTGCACAGTATCTACCCAGTTATATTCGTAATTAATCCTGAAAATTTGAGCCAAATGGATAAACAAATGACTGAGAACAAATCGTTTGAGTAAAGTTCGAAAACGGGGGTGGACATTTTTTTGGGCTGTACTGTAGATTGACAAATATTCTTTTGATTTCTTTAAGATAATTTTGCGGTATACTAAATTTACCTACTAAATGCTTTTTCTTTCAGTCCAAAATAATAAAAATATGGAAAAGATTTGTGACTCAGTACTAATACGGTGCAATAGGTACCTGTGCAACATCTAAAATTTAGGTAGTTCATTTATTCTATCATACAGCACATGTATAAACAAAATGCAGCCGCGGCATGAGCCTTCGGCTTAGGCTCAGATTGGCTGTCTGGGTGGTCGGGACCCTTATTCAGTGGATCCATGACGGGGGGCATTTTGACCTAGAATCGATCCGTAGAAAAGAAAACAACTGGCGTTAGTAAGCCATAAGCGCAAGACAAGATGCACACGACTCAGACGCATTCAGCAGTGCCGTGGCGATTGCCTTTGCGCGGGTGGGTTTGTTGGCTAGTTGGGGTTTGGAGCTAAAGTTGATATCCTATTCTTTACATCTTGAATACTGACACCAACAAACCCACGTTATTAATATATTCCCTATTGTGATGGGGAATACTTTAAAAATAATAACTTTATACAACGCACATGTACACCAGATACAATCCAGCAATAACCCAGATGGGCCACATGCGAGGCAATCAGAATGGGCCGAGACAGACTCGAACCCGCTATGTGTCATACGCCGCGTGCATGGGAGCCGAGATACTCACCAATACACCACAGACGCAGACACAGACTTTGCAGAGATTGTATTATTTTCAATAAAAGTACATTCCGGCAAAGGTTTCTACATACAGAAAAGCTTCCCAGAGTGGTTGTAGGGATTTATTCTATTTGATTGTACAGTACGGCAACAAGAAAACATGACAGTACTGTATGTACGGCACTTTAATCGGGGGGGGGGTAAACCGAAAACGACGTAGCCTTAGGGGGAGGGGTCCGCAGAAACGACGCAAGGCGATTTTGGGGGAGGGGGTCCGAAAAATCGGGATTTTGGAACGACGTCGTTTATGGACGGCCCGTTACTTCCATTTTTAATGATTGTCTCATTCTAGTTTATTCTCTTTCGGATCCTTTCTGCTGCAATGTGTACAATGTCTCTAAAGCAACTAACTATCTGCCGCCCGTCTCTGCTCAACAACCACAGCTGTCGATCCTCTGGCCTTTCTATACGCGCAACTGCTTTGTGCAAGTATGTCGGAAGCTGGTGTCCAAGATATTCATCTGATCCTACCTACGTACAGCACCTAACGGCGGCCCCTACCGTTTCACTGTGGGTTTTGACAGTTCGCAGTCGTTTTTCATGTCAAATGGCTAAATTTGGCAATCTAAAACAAAAAGTCAAACTGCTGTAAGAATATTTGCATATAGCGTTTATTGATGGAGCCTGTCAGGGACTGTTTCATGCATACATGTAACAGGTCATCCGCCGATGGGGGGAGGGGGGGTTGGGGGGGGGTCTGGCGCCGGCCGGGGGGGGGGTCTGAGCCAAAATTTTGGGGGAGGGGGTGGGCACTAAAAAACGCTCAAAAATCGAGAAAAATCGCAATTTTTGGCATAAAAATCGCCAAAAATCGCTAATTTGGGCTGAAATACAGCTAAAAGTGCTGTTTTGCAGGCGATTTTGGCAATTTTTGTGTGTGAAAGTGTAAAAAATTGCAAAAATTTGATCGAAAATTTACTTGCCAGAAAAATCGGAGGGGGGGGCGGTAAAATCGTCTCGGGGGGGGGGGGTCCCCATCCAGGGGGGTCTGGCCTAAGTCGGGTTGGGGCAGACCCCCCCAGACCCCCCCTGTTACATGTATGGTTTCATGCCTGTTTCGTGATTTATATCCATGTGATTTATATACTGGCTGAAAAGCTAAGCGGGATAACAATTAGTTTCTGTATTCTTGATTGTTTACTGATGGTCCAAAAATAAGTGAGTAAATAGGTTGTTCTAGAGTGTTTATGGCCAGTCAGTAATTACGGCCGTCCAATAAAGGTCACTCAGTGGTCTAACCCAAAACCTGTCGTTAATAAAAGTCATGCGATCTATCCAGTGGTGGTTTTGTATCTTTCTTCTGCTCCCGATCGATATCTCGGTTCCAACTAGAAATCAGCAGATCTCCGATAGAGGAAGGTCGATTCTGGGATTACTGGCCGGTTTTTTGGACCGACCAAACAGACCGGCTGCGGTGAGATTGCAGAGACCTCGCTGGAACACCTTCCCTGTGGCCCAGATTCTCAAGGAATTGGCCAAACCGAAACCTACTTTTCGCAGTTACCAACAGCATTTGTTTGCGGCCGACAGATACAGTAGTCCTCCGGTCTCCAGTGGAAATCTGTATTACGGTGCACCACCGGAAGTTCGGCAGTCGGACGGATACAGTAATCGACGGAGAGTTGAAAGGCCTCCAACGAAACTATTTCCTGAGCGGTGTACGTCTTTTTTTACTAAATAGACTGCTAGTGATACGAAGTAGAAACGCGCCCACCCAACCAGGTGTATGATTAGTACTGTTATTTTACTAAACAAAAATTAGTAATACTAGTGCTATTTTACTAGTAGTAAAATAATAATAAAAAGTAAAATTAAGAGGCAATAGTTAAAATTATATTAAATTACCAAAGAAAATTTAATCACTACCATTTTACTAGTTTTTGGTGAATTCCAGCCAAAATCTTATCAATTTTGCAAAAGACGTGTGGGTGGTGGGTCCAGTTTTCTCAGTCAAATTTAACACATTTTTGTGTCTACTGTTCTGTAGAACTTCGAATCATAATCCAATTTAGCAACTGTTTGGACCAACATCAATTTATTCACAATACCTTGGCGTCATTGATGCAAAATTCCACATTATGACTAGTAAAATCGTAGTAAAATAGTAGTGAAATCATAGAATTATTAGTAAAGCAAAAATTAGTAAAATCGGAGCTGTCTGGTAGTAAAATAAAAATATAAATTGAACTTGTAGTAAATTTAGTAAATAGTAAAATAAAAATATAAATTGAACTTGTAGTAAATTTAGTAAATAGTAAAATAAAAATATAAATTGAACTTGTAGTAAATTTAGTAAATAGTAAAATAAAAATATAAATTGAACTTGTAGTAAATTTAGTAAATAGTAAAATAAAAATCCACTTGTAAAATAACAGTAATATTGAGTCCCTTTTTAGCAGTGGAGGCACTGGCCGGCAGGAAGAAACAGTCAAATCAATAGATTATCTACAGGGTGTCCTAAAAATGCCAACATTTTTGCTGCCATTTGCGCAAATTTCGAAGCAAGCTGAATTTCGGAACATGTGTGCCAAAATAGTGCGAATTTTGTGCGTTAAATTTGTTCAGCTTGACCAAAAATGATATTTCAGTGAACAGGGCCCGTATTCATAAAACAATTTAGGACGTAGGATTTCCTAAATCTGGCCGTTTAGGACGCCGCGCGGGCCGTAGGACAATTCATAAAACTTTGCTTAGGATGGCCGCTCTTAGGAAATCCTACGGCGTAGGACGAAAACCTTAGGTGGGTCGCGAGCTACCTACGGCCGCTTAGGACGTAGGTTTAATATAGCGTGCGTTGCATGCGATAAACACTCTTGGTTGGTCTACCAATATCTCGGCTAGAAAACATAATTATAAACTTGAAATTAGTAGTAAACATTTAAATAGTCACGTTTTCATTGAAAATGAAGTGTTCTTAGCTTTTTACTTTCACACCCGTTTGCTCTGTATTATTGAAAAAACGGCTAAATTACGGCTACAGAAGAGAAATGATTACTTCTAGACTCAAACTTGGGCTTCCGGTCGGTGCCAACAACAAAATATGAGTCAGGTTTGAATTTCCCTCTTAAACATGTCGTGTGGCGGTGGCTCAAACCGCTAATAAAAGGCGCTTAGGATTTCCTACGAGTATGTTTTCCTAAACTGTTTTATGAATAATCCTATCATACGGCGTAGGATGCCATACTCGTAGGATACCCTACGGCCAAATAGGACGTCCTAAGCGCCTTAGGTTGTCCTAAGCTTAGGATATTTTTATGAATACGGGCCCAGGTATGTACGTACATCGGTACCATTAGACATTTGTTATAAGTAATTTTTTTATTTTAGATTAACAAGTCCTCCTGGCGCTCTGGTTAGGAAACCTACCACTTTTAAAAATTATAATCGTACAAATTGTGTCAACTTTTAGTTTTTAGCGCAAAAACGGTTCCCGAAAGTAAGATAATTACGGTTGGAAGTTTCAATAATTTTGACTCTGCTCATCAGCATTGGGTATATCGTACCGTTGCATGCGTATACGCACGCATATAATTACGCATAGTAGGCATTGCATTTCAGGATGCGTACACGCAACGCAAATGCATTTGAATTCCGATACGCAATATTATTACGCATTATCCCAATAGTTTGCGTATTTTTGCGTAATGCCTATTGGGTCTGAAAGATGGCTGCCCTTGCTAAATAATGTCTTGCAAAAAACAAGTTCAATTTGTTACCAAATTGTTATTTTTCATGTACCGCTTTTTCCGTAAATAAGACAATGGGCGTGTATTTAGTGTTAGCACTTTCACAACCTCAATTCTAATCTAAATAAACGCCCAGGGGCAACTGGCATACCTGTAACATGTCACCCGCCGAAAAGGGAGGAGGTTGGGGGGTATTGTGGGCAGGTATTGGAAAAGTACCTAATATCAGGTATCAGGTACAGGTATTTCGAAAATACCCAATCAGGTATCAGGTATAGGTAGGTATTAACAAAAATACAGGTATCAGGTATTAGGTATCAGGTATTCTCCCATAAAAAGTTAAAATTCGGATTTTAGCCGAAAAATCGCTGAAACTACCAATTTAGGCTCAAAAGGGAGCTAAAATCAGATTAGTTCAGTCATTTTAGGATTTTTTCGTTAGGAAACTGCACCAAATGCTAAAACCCCACTCTCAAAGTATTACAGGGGTGTGGAATCGCTTTGCACATCCATCTCTGGTGGTTTATCTTTGCCACGTAGAGTAAGGCTTCTCATAACCCCTTTATACCAGTACAGTGTGTCCCTATTTGTCTTCGCCTTTATTCATTGGATTACTCAGGATTTTGCAAAAGGAAGAACGTACGTATAAAATTTTTACCATGGCCCTATCAGGGCGAGAAAATTTTGAAAAAATTAGCTTGAAAAACGCTTTTGAAAGCATTCTGTGTACAGTATTAGCAGAAATTTGGAGGTATTGTAGTCTGAAGAGGCCTGGTTGGGCAACGGCCCAAGCAGGGCGAGAAAATTTTGAAAAATTGACTTTCCTACATGCTTTTTTAATGAACAAATCGGTCGTAAACTACCATTTGATGCCTTCTGTTTGTACCTGATACCTGTACCTGTTTCAGTCCAAAAATACCCAAAATCAGGTAGGTACCGATCGAAAGTACCCGATCAGGTATCAGGTAGGTATCAGGTGGGTATTGCAAATCTACCTGATAATCAGGTACAGGTACAGGTATACCTGATCCACAGTAGTTGGGGGTCTTGCGCTCGCCGGGGGGGGGGGGGTTTGAGCCCAAATTCTGGAGCGGGTTGGGCCTTAAACAACGCTAAAAAGCCTAATTTTCGGCGTCAATTACAGCTAAAAAGTGCTGTTTTGCTGGCGATTTTAGTAATTTTAGATTGTAAGGTATGGATTGCGAACTATAATAGTATTGGGGTGTTTTCGAGGTATGGGTTTTTGTCCCCTAATACACGATATTGGGACCTGTCAAAATCGAAAAAATGGATGTTGACCTGAAAAAATTAATCTGTAGGAAAAATCGAAAAGGTTGATCGAGGTTTAGGAAGCTGTTTTTTGCGTTAATCAACGAAGAGTTAGTAGAATTTCTTGTAGTATTCCACCTTTCTTTCTAGTACAGCAGTAATTAATTTCCCTGTTAATATCTAAAATGTTTCTCGCCCTACTTGGGCGGTGGTCCAACCAGGCCACCGCAAAATTTTAATCCCAGTGCAAAAGATCCTGGCTGCATAACTGAAATGTACCTGTGCAATTTTTGGCCCAGCTATGTAAGTATTGGGGGTCTTAGGCATTGGTATTGGATTTTTCAGGTATTGTTCGCACTCTAGTAAGGTACAAGTACTATTAGTATAAAACTGTAGTGTAAGATAAATTGCGGTCCTATATAGTCCGTACAGACAGACCGAAATGTTTTAAATTAAAGACCAAAATTTCCAGGCGTTTGTTGTGGCAAAGGACACCAATGTTATTGGCCATTGCAGCGCTGTAAACCAGCTTGCAAATCTGATCCGCAATCATCTCGATGTTACCGCTGTCTGGGCGAGGAAAAATGGAGCCAATGCAAAGACTGCGCATCGTTCATGACCCGATAATTACTATCTCTATGGCGCCGCGTTGCAACTCTGTAGACATTTGACCCTCATAAAACTATTTCTGTTCGATCGACGCTGTAGAACTCGTGCGTTCGGATATTCATAATGCGTCACATTTCAGTGATATTTAGTCTCTTTCTGTTAGATTTGTGCCTGGTTGATGTAGAAGCAGGTTCCATATTTGGTATTCTACGTCTCCTGAACGCGGGAAGACGGCCGGTCGGTAGAGGAATCGCAATCGCTAACCTGGGAGGGCGAGCTCGAGTTTCCTTAGCAGAAACACTGCGCACCTTCGGCGAAGTCAAAGCACCGGTTCGATCTGTGAAGATTGCACGACGTTTACGGCCGTCTACAACTGAGAGACCTCCTAGACTACTGCGTTTTCGTAATCGACAAATACTTTCTTGATTATTGTTCTACTGCTTGTTTTACTGCATAAAAATCATACGATTCATGTAAATTTCTAGGACCATGTACCGTATGCAATAATGTAAATAAACGCTAAACTAATTGCGTCAGACCGTTTAAACTCGAAAAAGCCCAACACGGGCTAAATTCCGAATTTTGAAATTCCCGAAAAATTTTAAATTGGCCGATCTAACCAACCCCCTGGATACGCCACTGGGCACTACTCGCTAGCATGACCATAAACCGCGGTACAAAGCAGTTTTTCTTATGTAGCTTTTGCTGCTGATTCCGAAAATAACAATATTTCTGCTCTAACTATAGTTTTGAAGCTATGGGCATTTTTATGATTGGGGAAGAAAACGGCTACACTTGTTATAACATGCTCGGTTGAAAGGTGACTCAATTCAGTCGCATCTAGAGTACATAGCCATAAAAATTTATATCACCTAATGCAGTTTTTGCCGCTGATTACGAAAATGACATCTGTTTGTCAATCTGACCGCTCCTGAGCTGCTTATGTAGTTTTTATGCCCTGGTACCCAATCTACAATTACTGCTTTTTGAGATGTACGAATATTTATGCAAATTTGGTTTAAACAGTAATATCTCAATATTGAAAAAAGTAGGGAAAACAAAGGCCATTTTTTAACTCAGTGGGTCAAAATAGGTCGGTTACACTATTGACTGACCAAAGATCCCCTTCTGACCGAAGACCTGATTTGGAAACGGGAGTACCGGAATCTGAAAGGCCATTGGAACAGGTACAAAACCGTGTGCGAGTCGGGATCCTAGCTTAAGAAACGAATGAAGGGTGATCGTTTGAATGGAGACTGTCAGACACGTGAAAATGAGTCCGAAAATGGCTGCCGACCCAACTTTGAGGGGATGTAGCTCCGGTTCCAGGGGGTCGCTGGTGGCCGGACATGCACCGTTGGTCTTCGAGTGTGCTCTATTTTAACAGATATTAATACGTATCAGCCAGATCCGTGAGATGAAAGCTGACTTTCTCGCAAAATGCATCTTAAAGTAACAGTTTTCTGCCAATCCCCTAAATGGGACGCCATATGTCATTCCATTACAATTATGTTTGGCCTGCAGAACTAATTATCACTGACCTTTACAGACCGGCCTACCTAACCTTCTCTGATCTAATCAAAAATGTTGCTCACCCGGTATCCCACCACTCCTTTATTGCTCTTCTCTATTTTCTTCCTAGTTCAAGCAACACAAGCGGGGCCGTTGATACGTCTTCTGGGTCGGCTTTTCGGGGTGAAAAAAGATGCCACTACCCGTCATCCACGCCCACTGGCCCAACTTTTTCAACCAGCCACCAGATTATTGAGGAGATTAAAGATTGCCAGCCCAAAACCTGAATCCGATCGGAGTTTTCAATCCTACCAACAGCACGTCTTTTCGGTCGACCAGTACGGCGCTAGTCGGCCGGGTTCGGTGAAAAATTTGCATACAACGCCGATGAGCTCGTCAACCACGCCTTTGCCGCAAAAACAGACTGCATGTAAGTTGTGAAAATGAAAAGCTGCAATGTAAGTTGCGTCATAAAAACTGGTGATTAAAATTTGCGTACTACGGTTGTTTGTAGGCACATGTTGTGGCAAAGGACATCGGTGTTTTTGGCCGGTTAGACGGTGCGAATCGGCCTGCAAGGAGAATTCAAATCTGGTGCGATGCTCAAGATGCTTGGGATTAAAAAATTGGAGGCACTGCAAAGAGTGCGTTTCGTTTATGATTCGATGATTATTGTTTGGTTGTATTTTTGTGAGAGTTTAACTGAGATTAAAGTCAATTCAACACGTATTGGATGGGCGATTAGGGGCGTGCAACAATTACGTAATTGGTGTTTTGCCTATTTTCGGACCACCCCAACCTGATAATCGCTCGTATCGTAATGATTTTCTGACCCCCTCCCGTAATTACGTAACAATTTGGCTACTACTGTTATTTCAATATTTTTAGAGTTGGAGTTGAAATTTTTGCGTTCAATTCCATATAAAATTGACGTTTTTAATAATATATCATCGGTAGACAGTAAGATATTGACAATTTTCGTTATCGATGAGCTTCAACTACATGTACGTATAGTGTTCGTTTTACATAGAACCATTATTTGGTGGCTTTTTGTTACAGATGAAACCAAAGTGTATTGGACTTTATAGACGGCCATATCACTACTGATGATCGATAGGCATAAAAGTGTTATACACTTATAAACTCTTAATAAGTTCTCAAAGGTCACTGGTGTCATTTAGCATGTGAAAAATTGGAAAGCCCTGGTTTAGCTGCCCCATCTAATCTAGACCTTCATCTCAGCGAAATTTGAGAAAATGTATGGCTTCAAATCGAGACTACATGTTCATGTGCTGTACTAAACAATTAAAATTATGGCCATTCATACATGTAGTTGGGGGGAATGGGGGGGGGTATTTCCCCCCAGGCCCGATTTTCGGAGAAAATTCCCCCCCCCAGCCGGATTCTGGGGGGGGGGAATTTTTTGAAACCCTATTTTGGGTTTGTAAACCTGCAAACAGGGTTCCAGAAGCCCTGATTAGGGTTCCAGAGCCCTAGTTTGGGTTTCAAAAACCCTAAATAGGGTTCCGGAACCCTGTTTTGGGTTTCAAAAAACCTAAATAGGGTTCCAAAACCCTGTTTTGGGTTACTGAAACCCTAAATAGGGTTCCGGAACCCTAATTTGTATTACTGAAACCCTAATTTGGGTTTCTGAAACCCTAAATAGGGTTCCGGAACCCTAATTTGGGTTACATAAACCCTAAATAGGGTTCCGGAACCCTAATTTGGGCTACTGAAACCCTAAATAGGGTTCCAGACCCCTAATTTGGGTTTCTGGAGGGCCGAAATAGGGTTCCGGAACCCTAGTTTGGGTTACTGAAACCCTAAATAGGGTTCCAGACCCCTAATTTGGGTTTCTGGAGGGCCGAAATAGGGTTCCGGAACCCTAGTTTGGGTTACTGAAACCCTAAATAGGGTTCCAGACCCCTAATTTGGGTTTCATGAGGGCCGAAATAGGGTTCCGGAACCCTAATTTGGGTTACATAAACCCTAAATAGGGTTCCGGAACCCTAATTTGGGCTACTGAAACCCTAAATAGGGTTCCAGACCCCTAATTTGGGTTTCTGGAGGGCCGAAATAGGGTTCCGGAACCCTAGTTTGGGTTTCTGGAGGGCCGAAATAGGGTTCCGGAACCCTAATTTGGGTTACATAAACCCTAAATAGGGTTCCGGAACCCTAATTTGGGCTACTGAAACCCTAAATAGGGTTCCAGACCCCTAATTTGGGTTTCTGGAGGGCCGAAATAGGGTTCCGGAACCCTAGTTTGGGTTACTGAAACCCTAAATAGGGTTCCAGACCCCTAGTTTGGGTTTCATGAGGCCCAAAATAGGGTTCCGGAACCCTAATTTGGGTTTAAAAATGTCTAAAGAAGGTTCCAGAAATGCATTTTAACTGCATTATGTTGAATAAAATGGTTTTTTTGCACGTTTTAAAGCAAAATTTGCTTTTTTTGCACATTTTAAATAAAAAGTAAGGTTTTTTCCACGTTTTAAAGCAAAAATAGGGTTTTAAACGGTATTTTTGCACTTCAGACAGGATTTTTACCCCATTTTTAGTCCTCAAAACCCTGTTTTGAGCCCAAAAAAGGTCGCTGAAACCCACTTTTGGACACCAAAAAAAGGTCGCTGAAACCCCCTTTGGGCATAGCCCTGAAACCCTATTTTGGATCAGAAAAATTCCCCCCCCAGCCGAAAACCCAGCTACATGTATGATTTCAGTGATTTCTGCTGTTTAAAAATTATGTAATAAAATGGCGAACCCCCGCTCCCCATCGTAATAAATAGCAATCATTTGGCGAACCCCCTTCCCGCCTCCTGCGATTACGTAAATTTTACTACATACTGCTATTGACGTCAGATACTGTACATTTCGGAAGTGTCAAGTTTGTTGGTACCTAGAGTTTTAAACGTTTGGACGTTACAATGGAATGTCCAAACGCCCTCTCTCTACCCGGCTCCGACCCAGACGGAAATTTAGCCACTCTAGTGCTAGAAAACTAGCTCATAAATAGTGTTTCCGAGTAAATTCATTTTGAAATTAAATATCTATTAAATTGCTTGCTCAGCCTTCAGAAGAAAATAACTTGCTATTAATTTGCTTGGTACCCAAATTCTGAAATTTAATTTGATACAAATTTGTTATTTGATATAATTAAATATAAATTTGCTAAAATCAATACCAAATTCCTGAGAAAAACAGCTCAAAACCTGGGTCGAGTCAATCCAAAATCAGTTGACCTTTCTTTAGATTGTGACAAATGGTCTACAAAATAGCATTTAATGAGTTGATATCTTTGCTATAAGCATGATCAAGGTCATCTTTGGACTGAACTTGTTGCTTTGTAGCCAGATTTTGGTTAGTGCGGCAGCGAAACCAAGTAAATATATATCAAATTCATATCAAATTTATATCAAATTTCTAGGCCAATTTTTCGAAATTTAATATAATTTTAATTTGTTTGACAGTCATCGCGAGAAATTTAATTTGTCATCAAATTGCTATTTACTTGGTGATTTTGGCCAAAACAATTTAATTTTGTTATTTAATTTTAATTTGATCGGAAACACTACTCATAAATCACTAAAACTTTCAGCTCAAAATGCCTTTCGTTAGTGGAATTTAGCGTTTTCTGTGCTGATAACCAAGGCTATTTTGTCATTTTATGCTTACCTGCCAGGCCATCTATCCCTCTACTATGTACCTCTGGGCCGGACATGACCTGTTATATGTAGTATAGTGCTGTTTATAGTACCCGGGTACTATACTGTATATGGCACTTAGGGTTTTGCGAAAATAAAATTGAATCTATTTATAGTACCCGGGTACTATATATGGCACCTACGAAATCTGCTCTATAAGAAACTAACAATAGTATTTGAAGTTCTTTGCTCAAATTACCGATTTGATGTGAAAAACAGGTTATGTACAAATATCAGAACATCTATGATTGCATTATCTACTGTTTTTCTTCATACAAACAATGTTTACCACCAAAAATACTGTATTTTTCGCACGTTTTGTATTTATAGCAGCTCATTTCAGAATAAAAATCTGTCTCCATTTATAGTACCCCGAGTACTATAAATGGCACTAAGTGCCGTTTATATTACCCCGGGTACTATAAATAGGGGTACTATAAACAGCACTATACGGTAGATATTTTCTATAAAGGGCTTCTGCAATAAACGAACCACCCCTTAAGTAACAGACGTCTACCGTCCTAACATGGCGACCGCCCTCCCTGCAGTGGTCATATCAATCTCTAAATTGGTCAATTAACGATTTTATCTAACCTCGACCTCTAATTATGATCTGAGCAGACTTGTTTTGGTCGCAGAACTACCATACACACTCTACCAAAGATGATTTCTCGCCTTCTCTGTTTGTCTTTCTTGCTCTCTTGCGTATTTTGCGTGCCTCTGCCAACTAGCGAGGATGGCATTTATGTTCCTCCTGCTAACTTGTTCGATTCGAATCATGGCAACGGTGCAGAGGAGGAAGAAGAGCGATTTCTGGGATTTCTCCCGGGTTTGTTCGGCGGAGGCATGATGGACCCGTATAATCCAATGGCTGGTATGGGATACCCTATGATGGGCGGCTACGGTATGGGAATGGGACACCCAATGATGATGGGCGGATATCCCATGATGGGTGGAAATATGATGGCCACTAATCCGTCGTTTGGTAAGTGTTTTGGTTGGATATGTACATGCATGTAGGACTATAGGGCTTACAGGCTCAAATTTGGGCTATAGCATCCTGTACATTGTAACAAGGCGGTTGGTGGTTTCCCCACCGACTAAATCATACCCTCTGGACTGAAAACTGTCAGAGACGTTTTTTCTATCCCTACCCTTCCCGTTTTCGGGTGACAATTAATCTTAATGGTTGAGACACGACAAGTGCCAAACTTCTTTCTAAAACCAGCGATTTTTGCGCTGTATTTGAGTTCCAGATTTCCTTGCCTTTGTTTCTCCGATGATTCTGTTGCATTTTTTTGCAATTTAAAGCACAAAACTGCCAGTAAGACAGCGATTGTTGGCCGTATAGAGTGAAAACTCGTGGTTTTTAACGAATTTGGCTCAGACCTGTTCATAAATACAGTATGATTTGCTCCCAATTGGCTAGAAAATTGCTTAACAATATAGTCGAAAATCTGTTATTCTATTCGCTGCAAAATTGACAGAATAGCTAAAAAAAACTCATATGGCTGCCGTTTCCTACCGTAAACAAATTTAATCATTCAACGTATTTACTAAAATGTTCTCACTGATCAATAATGTTCTTTTAGCGTACACCTGTGGAGCCACTTGTTCGCACAAAATAATCGCCTGTCGGTTCATCTGCGTCGGCAATCCGATGTCTCATCGGTGTTCGGTGTGTATGGGTCCTGCCTGGGACATGTGCAAGTACTGCAACTTCGGAGGCGGTGGTCTGTTGGGCTGAAACCATTTCGAACCCAGTTATGATAACATTGTTGACTTGTGTACAGATTTGATGTGTTCGACCAAAATTTATTTGATAACAATGGCGTTCCTTGTGTATCCCTTTCTGATAAAAGGTTAGAAGTATAATTGCTAGAAAATACTATACCAAGATAATCTATCGGAAGCCCTTTTAGTTTAAATCGTTTACGGTTTCGACACGAATTTATCGAGTAGATACGGTAGCATAGCAATTTACGGTCCGACCGAGCATGGCAATTTACGGTCCGACCGAGATGCAAATAAAAGACTAATTGACGCGACGACGATGCCGTCTGGTGAATACAAGACCACTTGCCCCTTGGTAGGGCGGCTGATCTGTTTAACTTAAGCCTAAGCATAGGTCTAAAGCTAACCTAGAGCATGGACTAATGCTAAAATTAAATCCTGAGCCTAACACTAAGCACAAGCGTAAGTCTAATTGGTAATTGTTGTGTGGGGCGATGCTATTTCAACAACTTCAGCAAGAGCCGTGAATTTGTTTAATTTACTGTCGCGTCTTATGGTAGACACTTGATTTTCATTTTCAGGAAAACTTCCGTTAACTACCGGGCTTTCGATAGATTCCCATGGTACAGATTACCGATAAGTTTAGCCTCAGACTACGGCACCCAGAAGACTACTTTTCAATTTTTTCGTCTGTTCACAGTTTTACACTAGTTGGTCATATCTAGGGTACGCAACTGCATCTATGACTGTAATATAGTTTGCCTGTTCTAAATTCGGTCATGTTCCATTTCAAGTCCAACGTGCTGCTACGGTTTATATTTGTATTGAGATACAGTATTGGACACCAAGAGAAATGTTTACTATCTTCGTACTCCTACTATTGATTTCTCTCTGTCCCGTTCTAACGTTTCCGATTAGAAACTACGAATATGTACCAGCGGCATCTGTTCATGATCCTGAAAGAATTCTCATAAGCGTTGGCGGTGGATTTCCGCCAATTTTGGGAGGTTATGGAATGGGTATGGGCTACCCGATGATGGGAGGTCACGGTATGAGCTACCCTATGCCCATGATGGGAATGAACCCTTCTTTTGGTAAGCTCTTGAATTGAAAAACACCTGTCAAATTCTAACCGTATGTGTGTGCTGCAGTAGTTTAACATACATGCAGTACTGCCTATGCGTCACGTACAATAGAACATTAGGACCCCCAGAGACATAGTTTTTATAGCTAGAATACCGTAATAATATCGGTCCTATGTACAATAGTAAAGAATGGGTTTTAGTTTCGCAACTCCGTTCTATGCAAATTTTAGCATACAACTGCGGCGCCACCTGTTCCCACAAGTTGATGGCGTGCCGGTTCGTTTGTGGCGGATTGCCAATGTCGCACAGATGTGCCGTCTGCATGGGACCGGCCTGGGACAGATGCAGATACTGTAGCAACTTTGGCTGGAAATAAGCCCAAGTCATTGAGATTATCGTACATTTAACAGGGTCGTCGAATTTAGCAAGACCTGCGATGTTTTGGAGCGCAATTTTTCGGCGAATTTTTGCAATTATTTTTGTAAAACGATTATTTGTAGCTGTATTTGAGCCTAGTTTAGCATTTTTGAGCGATACCCTTCCCCCTTGGGCCAATGCGATGACCTGTTACATGTATGATTGAGATAGCATCGATGTGCCGTAATCGTCTGATCTATGGGCCGACCTTCAATAAAGAGGGTTAGATAGTGTATTTGCGTCTCTCTCAACAATGTTGTTGTCCTATTTTGTCTCTTTTATTGTTTGTCTGCTTTGTCCAGTTTTGTCAGCTCCAATAAGAGCACCGCGCCAAGCAGATGACCGATTTGTTTTGATGATTCCTGGTATCGGTGGCAACTATGGCTATGGAATGGGATACCCAATGGTCGGAGGTTACGGTATGATGGGATATCCAATGATGGCAGGCTACTCGATGTTTGGCGCCGGCTACGGCTATCCGATGATGATGGGCTATCCGTTTTACGGTGGATATGGATATGGAATGGGGTTCTTTGGTTAAAGCTTGATTTTGAAAGTGCTGTATAGTGAGCTAAAATTTTGAATGAGTTGCCCAAAATAAAGTTTGATTTTTGTGATTGTCAGTCAGTCAGTCAGTCAGTCAGTCAGTCAGTCAGTCAGTCAGTCAGTCAGTCAGTCAGTCAGTCAGTCAGTCAGTCAGTCAGTCAGTCAGTCAGTCAGTCAGTCAGTCAGTCAGTCAGTCAGTCAGTCAGTCAGTCAGTCAGTCAGTGAGTCAGTGAGTCAGTCAGTCAGTCAGTCAGTCAGTGAGTCAGTGAGTCAGTCAGTGAGTCAGTGAGTCAGTCAGTCAGTCAGTCAGTCAGTCAGTCAGTCAGTCAGTGAGTCAGTCAGTGAGTCAGTGAGTCAGTCAGTCAGTAAGTCAGTCAGTGAGTCAGTGAGTCAGTCAGTGAGTCAGTGAGTCAGTCAGTCAGTGAGTCAGTGAGTCAGTCAGTGAGTGAGTCAGTCAGTCAGTCAGTCAGTGAGTCAGTCAGTGAGTCAGTCAGTCAGTCAGTCAGTCAGTCAGTCAGTCAGTCAGTCAGTCAGTCAGTCAGTCAGTCAGTCAGTCAGTCAGTCAGTCAGTCAGTCAGTCAGTCAGTCAGTCAGTCAGTCAGTCAGTCAGTCAGTCAGTCAGTCAGTCAGTCAGTCAGTCAGTCAGTCAGTCAGTCAGTCAGTCAGTCAGTCAGTCAGTCAGTCAGTCAGTCAGTCAGTCAGTCAGTCAGTCAGTCAGTCAGTCAGTCAGTCAGTCAGTCGGTCAGTCGGTCAATCAGTCAGTCAGTCAGTCAGTCAGTCAGTCAGTCAGTCAGTCAGTCAGTCAGTCAGTCAGTCAGTCAGTCAGTCAGTCAGTCAGTCAGTCAGTCAGTCAGTCAGTCAGTCGGTCAGTCAGTCAGTCAGTCAGTCAGTCAGTCAGTCAGTCAGTCAGTCAGTCAGTCAGTCAGTCAGTTACATGTATGGGTACCGCTACCATATCTGGTGGTTCAAAGGGAGTCACTTCTTTCTATCGGATTATGATCTGCAGAGTGGCTACTGCGTAAACAGAGCAATTACAGTCTTATCTGTACCACGCAATTACTGGATCAAGGTCACTGATCTAACAGTCTGTATCTGAACCAAACTCTGCTGTTATCTGTAGGGACGGTGCGCTCATAAAAATGTGCCTCCAACTGTTTTGCTTGCTTTTTCTCTTCAAGCTAACTTGCTCAATGCCCATAAAGTCAGATGATCGGTTGGCCGGTCTGTTACCAGGCCTGTTTGGGGGTCTGGCGCCACCCCCAGGGGCAGCGGTCAGCAGTGGATACGTGTACAGTTATGGCGTTTCGAACGCTCACCCCAGACCCCTTCATGTGCATGGAGCGCATTATCCAATCAATAATGGAGTGCCTCATGGAAGTCACCACCCATCGCCCTACAGCAGTTACGGTGGATTCCCTGGAAGCGGAGGGTTTGGTGGTATGAGTCCTGGATTTGGTGAGTCTTTACGTTTACAGAATTCATTCGTTTTTTTGCAAAATAGCTGCAAAATTCTGATAGAATCTAAGGTACTGTATTCATTCTTTCTTCAATTTGCTCTTTATTTATGCAGTACATTTGAAAGATGAGCCACCTGGCAGTCTTTTTGCGAATAACTTCTTATCCGGTTTATGCCTCATAGATAAAGCTTTTTCAGCTTTCAGCTTTTTGTGTAGTTGGGCTGAATGCGATTTTTTTAAGTGAATCATAATATAGAGTCCTTGGAATTCCAAAAATGTATGTATCCAATGGTTCCAAGGTTACAGAACCCTAATTTTGACCAAAAATTCGAACAACGGCCATTTTTGGCGATTTTCAGATTTCAGGGGGATTGAAACAATTCGGAACCAACTCAGCCGATTTAGCTGAAATTCACATGTCTGGCGTAAAATTTAGTTTTACATCGAATTAGAAACATTAGAACCCTGAAAATTTGACCCTGATACCGTAGACCGTACCCTGATATGTTTTTCCTAGATTAGGCCATTCGATTTTTCCTGCTAGTACATAGTGGTAGTTTTTTAGCCTTTCAAAATCAAACATGTGGTTACAGATCATACATGAACTAGGGGGGTTTGGGGGTTACTCCCTAGCTGGAAAGGACAACCCCCGAGACAGGTTAACGTACCCCGACTCGAAAACACAAGTACCAGTAGTGGCTCCAGTATTACTGACTGGCTCAGAACTCACTAATGTTTAGCCTAAAATTCGCTTGAAAAGCATTTGGAAACCGAATTTGGCGTTTCCACTGCTGATATTTAATAGGAATCCGTGTTTTTGGATGCCCTTTTTATCGTTTTTTTGCTTGCTTTTAGCTCTTAAGAGCCGGTCTCTGGGCCGATCGACCCTTGGTATTGAGAGTTGAAATTTTGACTTTCACCGATTCCGCCCAAATTTGGTGTGGTAGTAGCATCTGATGAGTTATACTGGACCTGCAAAGATTAGTTCGATTCAACGCTCCAGAGTGGAATAATGCGCTCCGGAAATTTTCGCTCCTTAACTATGGGACGAAAAATTTGGAGCTTATTTTCTCGGGAATTAGTGCGAGTTGTGAACTGATATTTGGGGATTTTACTAGTTGCTTGTATGTCTCTGAAACACACTACTTACATCTATAAATTTCGGAAAAAATTTTTTTTCGACCCCCTTTGACCCCATAAAACCCCCCAAAATACCCCCCCTGCCTGCGCTTTTTTATTTCAGAACTTTGTAGCGCTATTATTTCTGCATTTATTAGTGTAGCCAAATTTGGCATTTGGGCTGCGGAACAACGTCATTTTTGGCCTCAAAGAAATTTTATCCAGTCAGAAAACTGCACAGGTTGACCCAAAAATACAGGAATTTACTTCCAGCCTTTGATTGAGAAGTCGGATCTTTTAGGTTTCGGTCTCATTTGAAAGAGCGCGCCCTGGCCGATCGAACAGTTGGTCGCGAGCCAAAAACAAACCACACAGTCCGGTGCTGAAAGAGTCTACATTGAGCATGTTCGGCACCTAGCGCTTTTCTTCTCTTTTTGAGTTTTTAAGAGCCAGTTCGCGAGAGAATCGACCACGTATGTATGTATGTATGTATGACGTATGTATGTATGTATGTATGTATTACGCAATTTTTCCATTCATTAGAAACTGAAAGGTCACAGACCAACACAGACAAAAGAGCAAACCCGAGAACGGCTATAAGGTCTAAAAGCTCAGTCAAGCAGATCATCCATCTCTGTTGTCTCCACAGTTCATCCTCAACGGTTTTGAAGTTTTCATCATTTATGTATTCATCGCGCTGTACAAAAATGTAGTCATCAGTATCTTGGGGCTGTTCAACATAAAGTTCATCTTCATCCTCATGGACTAAAACACAATGGCCAACTAAACGATGATGGACTAGCAATTTATTGAACAAATACTGGGTTGCTATTACTTTCAGTTCGCTGTCGCTTTTGTGCAGGGCCTTTTGGCCTGGTTCCCCTGCCACCATTGCAAGCTTTTCAGGAAAATAATGACATAATTTGCTGCTCTGTGAGGTACCGATCCGATCCGATTTGTGGGGGGCCTTATGGCCTACGATCAGACTCAAAGTCCATTTCGCTGATTCGTCATCTTGGACGTGGCCCTTCTTTCACTGCCAGCCACTCCCATGCTGCTGGGTGCCGGTCACCAGGAGGGCGGCTGGCGTGTCGATGCCATGATGCTGACAGCTCCCGGCGGCCGCGGCCGCCGGTGCCCCATATGCCAGAGGGCTCCCAGCATTGTTGGTTGCTCAGACAGCCGATCCGATCTGATCCGATGTGCAGGGGCCTTACGGCCTGCGAGCAGACTCGAGGTCCATTTCGCTTCCCCATGATTCGTCATCTCGGGCGTTGCCCTTCTTTCACTGCCAGCCACTCCTAGCCATGCTGCTGGGTGCCACTCACCAGGAGGGCAGCCGGCGTGTCCGTGTCGATGCCATGATGCTGACAGCTCCTGACGGCCGAGGGCTCCCAGCATAGTTGGTTTCTCAGACAGCTTCTGACATCGTATGTAGATCTTTCTTTTTCCCAACGCGGCATGCTTTGTGGAGCGGCTTCGGTGCAATGGCAGATCCATTTGGTTCCCATTTTACCTACTCGCTGTAACCAGCTTTCGGTGGCCTGGGTGGAGCTTTATGCCGACGACCAACTCTTTGCGGCAAGAAACTTGCCGCGCCGACGATGAGCACATGACGTTGCGCACAGTGGCTATGCGGCCTAAACCACTACACCAACTGTGCTGGCACTCTGTGAGGTACTCATCTGGCTGGAAACCAAGTGCGGAGCTATCTGAAACATAAACACAATTACTAATTATGAACCATCTACTGTCTATAGTGGCAGGCTAGATTCATCTGCTATAGTTGCATGTACTTACCAGTATAATCCAGAACATAAGGCATTTCTTTTGCGAATGTCCCGGAATTATGCTTCATTGGTTGTGCATGACCTTCATAATACTTTTCATCTAACCAGGACATTTGGTTCCAGTTGAACCAAATGTTCAGTGCAGACTCACACAGAGCCCAGCCAGATTCGTAATACATACATACATACATACATACATACATACATACATACATACATACATACATACATACATACATACATACATACATACATACATACATACATACATACATACATACATACATACATACATACATACATACATACATACATACATACATACGTGGTCGATTCTCTCGCGAACTGGCTCTTAAAAACTCAAAAAGAGAAGAAAAGCGCTAGGTGCCGAACATGCTCAATGTAGACTCTTTCAGCACCGGACTGTGTGGTTTGTTTTTGGCTCGCGACCAACTGTTCGATCGGCCAGGGCGCGCTCTTTCAAATGAGACCGAAACCTAAAAGATCCGACTTCTCAATCAAAGGCTGGAAGTAAATTCCTGTATTTTTGGGTCAACCTGTGCAGTTTTCTGACTGGATAAAATTTCTTTGAGGCCAAAAATGACGTTGTTCCGCAGCCCAAATGCCAAATTTGGCTACACTAATAAATGCAGAAATAATAGCGCTACAAAGTTCTGAAATAAAAAAGCGCAGGCAGGGGGGTATTTTGGGGGGTTTTATGGGGTCAAAGGGGGTCGAAAAAAATTTTTTTCCGAAATTTATAGATGTAAGTAGTGTGTTTCAGAGACATACAAGCAACTAGTAAAATCCCCAAATATCAGTTCACAACTCGCACTAATTCCCGAGAAAATAAGCTCCAAATTTTTCGTCCCATAGTTAAGGAGCGAAAATTTCCGGAGCGCATTATTCCACTCTGGAGCGTTGAATCGAACTAATCTTTGCAGGTCCAGTATAACTCATCAGATGCTACTACCACACCAAATTTGGGCGGAATCGGTGAAAGTCAAAATTTCAACTCTCAATAGGGCATGGGAGACAGGGTCGACGCTGTCAGAGACCGGCTCTTAAACGCTATTTGGCAACTTAAAGTAGCGATTTTTAGCCTCCTTTAATAAGAAAAAAGTGCTAAAACGCATTTCCAGGCGTTTTGGAGCTTTTTTGCAATTTTTACCCCCTCTGGGCGAAACCCCAACTGACGGAAAACCCCCTACCCCCAGGCCGGCCCGGAGCTGTTACATGTATGTTAGAATGTACTTTCTAGTGTTTTGAATTGATTTCAAGCCTTTCTGAAGCCGTTTGGGTATGTTGTCCAGGCACGAAAATAACTTTTTGTCAATTTATGTTGTTCCTGAAAGAATAGGCGCTAACGGTTGTCATGGTCAGGGAATCCATTTCTGACATGACTATAATCACTGGATTACTGTATTTTGTGGTCCTAACACGAAAAATGCTACTTTGCGTTTATGTTTTCCTTGTGTAGAAATAGCTCTATAGAGTGGGCAGTAAGGGTCTTCGCGATCGAGGAATCTATTTCTGACATCTTCTCTGGACTACTGTATTTTCAGATTCTAACACGAAAATTTTTCAGCATTCTTCATGCTGTTGCTCTTAAGCACTCTCTTCAAACTTTCAGCCTACACCTGCGGAGCCACCTGTGGCAACAAGATAGTGGCGTGTCGCTTCGTGTGTGCAGGAAATGCTTTCACTCACAGGTGTTCGGTGTGCATGGGACCGGCCTGGGATATGTGCAAGTACTGCAACTTTGGTGGAGTGGTTGGCTAGAAAGAAGACTTTGTAGATTTTTGGCGCTTGTTCTATGGTTAAAAGTTTGATATCAATCTGTATTTATGTACGTACATAAGTATAATGTGAGACAAACAAAAGAAACTGTGTAATCATCCGTTCGGGAACAAAACCTTCTCACAGTCTGCAACATCGTCTAAAGTGGCGTTCAGCACCCAGGCAAGAAAGTCGTTCCAACTGTCTTCTTCCTTCTTGTCCCCTTCCAGTGTTTCCATATTTTGGCTTGTTGAGCTGGTCGGGTTAGCTGACAATTCGAAAGCTGGTTCTATTTTCTGCTCGGTTTCTCTTAAGACACTTTCCTAAAAGCTAAACGCATTATCAGGTCGTTAAGGCGCATTTTACTTCTGCCACCCCGATGGCACTGGCAATGCCACCACCAAGTGTGTATTAACCGTTTGGCATTTCGCCAGTCCACCAAAGTCTAAATTGAGTGGCTGGCAGCGATTTAGAAAGTGTCAGTGCCACCCGGGTGCAGAAGTAAAAATCCCCCTTTAGACAATAAATATGTAACTTTTACAGCTTCGACGGGTTTTGGCGGTCGATCGAAAACCGGCGTTGTTTTTTTGTACGTTTTTCTTTTACGTTTCGCTGCCGAGACACTTTTGTCTTCTTCCACTTTTTTAACAACCACCGGTCTAGAAGTAGGGATGAGTCATGCAGGCTACTGTTTCCCAGTTAATTTATTTTCTTATTAACTTGCTTGCAACTGTCAGAAATTTTATTTACTAGCTATTTGCTTGCTAGACACCGCAATTTCAAATTTAACTTGCTATTAACTTGTTATTTGCTAGAAATTTGCTATCCATTTGCTATCAATTTGCTAGAATTTGCTACAAATTTTTCGCTCAACCAAATCATGCCTTGGAGAGTTTCCGATTATAAGACAACCATAGTTATTATAAGATCATGATTTTCAAAAGGGCGTGAAAAGTGACGCATTTTGGCATTTTCCTATTTGTCTTATAAGCAGAAAACTCCGGTACCGTTTAATATCAAAACTATACATTGTGTCTCAGTTTCAATGAGCTGAACAAGCAACAGCAGGAAGGGAAGCACAGGCAAGAATTTTCTCTAACTTTATCCCTAACATGAACACATTCAGTAGTTTTCTATTTGCCGAATCTACTGTCAGCCTAGAGACTGACTTTTGTCCAACTTGGCTATAGCCCTACTTTAGCTACAATGTACAGTATATGTAGTGTAACCAACCTTGGGTGTAAAGTATATCCTGGCTTGGCAGCACATCATGTCCCAGGCCAAGTGGGGAAAGATAGGGATAATGGATGAACATGTCTGACCCTAGTAAATTCCTAGTAAATTGCTAATAGCAAATTCCTAGTAAATTGCTAATAGCAAATTCCTAGCAAATTTCTCACGCCCTCAATCCGAAATAAACTAGCTATTTATTTGCTAGGCGGAGCTTTGCCCAAAATTAACTTGCTAGGAATTTGCTATTTGCTACCCGATTTCGCCCAAAAATAAATTAACTTGCTATTTGTTATTAACTTGCTGGGAAACAGTAATGCAGGTCTGTGCTGCGCGCATTAGAAAATACGAAAAAACGGCCAACGGACTGAAAACGGTTTTCGAGATCGAGAGCTTCAAGCGTAAATTCATTTTTGTGTTCGGTTATTGATGTGAGGAAGTGATGTATTTATATGAAACAGAGCATGGAGTATCGAATAAGATGCATTTTGAACCATAATTCAGCGGTTGAAGGGCATTTTTCTCTCGTAAACTGAATTCGTCCTTTTTCAACCTCCGTTTTCTTTAGGAAGGAGACTTAATTGAAATTGGTTTCCAATCGGATGTGAGATTAGCATAAATTGTAAATTAGCATAGATTGCCTGATGAAAGATATGCCGCAATTAATTGGTGCCGTGCCTACAAATTTGATTCTTTCTTAAGTACTGAAATTCGGCCTTCTGTGGATTATCTACTGTATCTTCCCGATTGTTGTGAAAATACGACGAATTGGGCGAAAGTGCTTCAATCGATTTCGAGTAAAGTAGACTTCAGGCTTTCCAATGATACAAGAATTAGCGCTCTGTTTGCCGTTAACCCCTCAAATGGTGTTGGAGTTTCTGCAACCCATATTTTTGCCATATCAGTCTTCTAACAATTATTATTCACCTTTTGCGATCACGCTTTTCCGCATAATTTAGCTGTACTACGGATATTCACATATGTTTAGTATATTTAAACAATCAAGTTGGTTGTATCATCGTAACTCGTGCCATTCAAAATCAGCTTCAGTTCGAACGTGCGACCAAATGCTGAACGGACACATTGCGCCGTTCATCCAGGCGCTTGTTTTAAAACCGCATTTCTCTAATTGTTCATTAAATCAAATGCGGTATTTTTGTTTTGTCAAATTGTCCCATCGGCCGTTTCAGCGTAATTTCGTAGTCGTAGCGTGAATCATTAAAAATGTTTGCCCATACCTGCTAGAAGTCTTCGGACGAAGTAAAAAATGGTTCATGATATTATTTTCTTTCTCTAAAACATCCTCATTGTCCGACGGATGCTGAGGGTTGGCCAGACAAGTACGCAATAAGAACATGTTTACTTCTCTAAAGTGTTCGTTGCTAGGCAATCTCTTTTTAAATTGTCATTGTAGGTACTAATTATGGAGCTATATTTTTGGATTGCCTGGTTTAGCCTGTGCTTATGTGACGCACGCAAAATAGCTGCAAGGAGTCTGGCCTAAGTCGGGTGGGGGCGGAGTCCCCTGTTACATGTTTGTTTGTTTGTTTGTTTATGTATGGTACGGTTTTAACCCTCAGTTTGCAAACCCTTGGGTACATTATCGGTAGTGTAAAGGATAAATTGCCTACTGTAAATTAAACGCATTTAAGAGTGGGTGTCTGAGTCCGGCAACCCTGTAGTGAACTCCCTATGCACAAAAATAGGTCGACCTCTCCGATTTTGCTCAAAATTTGCATAAATGATGTACCTTAGGGGAAACCAACGTGTACCAACTATCAGCCCCCAACTCCGCCTAATATGCAAATTACGAGGGGTCAAAGGTCAACACATTTCCGCTTTTCAGACTTCGCAAGGTTGGGTCAGTGACCCACCTTCTTCTATCAGTACATTCAACTGAAGATACCTGGTGATAAATTCGTTAAAACTGCCTTAAAAAGATACGATGTGTAAAATGCACTTTCAGGGCAGTACAACAGATAAAACTCTTCGTTTGGAACCGGTATTCACAGGAGAAAGCAGCTATTGAAAGTCATCAATATTATGAATTCATTGATGGTCCTCCAGTCTGGATTGGTCAGAATGAGCGTCCATGGAAGCTGTTTACACCAAGAAAAAGAAGAAATGTTGATGATTGGGATTTGGACAACGACCCAGATTACTTAACTCCGAGCCTATGCTGTTCAGATGGCAAAAAGGATCCTCAACATTCTTGGAACAGTTTTGATACAAAGTCATACTGTATGTATCTCAACCTCAATTAATCAAGTGATAGCTCGAGAAACGCTCTATACAGTAAAATAATCCTGAACTTACTGGGATGCAAACTAACACACTTCCAGGCAGTTCTTACAGTAGAAATTTCGCAGCAGTCAGCTTGGGTAGCAACATTCAAATGCAAGTTTCTCCAAAATGCCCCAGTGAAATCGCTCATATTTTACATCAAATTAAAGCTCTCATCAAGGGCTATCAAATAAAGAAATAAAAAAGGGGGGCTAGGAGGGAATTTTTTTTGCAGTGGGCAAAAAAGCGATTTTTGGGTCATCAAAAAATGAAAAAAAATCGTTATAACTACCGAACAAAGCCATGTAGAAATGCCCTGTGTAGCTCGTTGGAAAGCCAAGAGCAAGTTCTATCGTATAAAAGAAACCCGGACACCGTGCGTTGAAAATTGGCATAGTTATGCTCAATCGAATAAGGTACCCCAAATTTGACCTTTGACCCCTCGTAATTTGCACATTAGGCGGAGTTGAGGGCTGATAGTTGGTACACGTTGGTTTCCCCTACGGTACATCATTTATGCAAATTTTGAGCAAAATCGGAGAGGTCGACCTATTTTTGTGCAAAGGGAGGGTTGCTTGATTCAGACATCAACTCTTAAGTCGGCCACGCACTGCGCCGCTCAAAAAACCATTCTGACTGACATTTAGAAAATGAACGGAAATTTTATAGCTCCGTCGCGCGCGGCTAAATCCACATCTCTACATTATTGTCAGAGTCAAATACTGTTGGTCGGTAGTACTGAACTCGTTGGAAAATGGCGGCTGCCTTTAAATTGGGTCTCATTTCTAGCGGTCCCTTCTCAAAAAGCTGCAACCTAAGCCAGCTCAAATTCGGCTCAATCTCAGAGTCTCCGTCATGCAATGTGGAACATTTTTCTATTCCGATTTTGGCACAAGCCCTTTTGTTGCTCAGAGTGCCTGTCGAATATCATCTATTTTCGTGGGCTAATTGGCACCAGGGTCTGGACATGGTAGCTAACGGAACCCTCGACCTAATGGCAGAACATATGACCGAGACTAAAAAGCGATATCATCTATTCCAATTCACCAGTCCTATATTCACTAGCGAGCTGGTATTTCTGTCGAAGGCTCGTAAACCCTCCTTTTTCACTAACAGAAATCTAGCCTGCCAAGTTTTTGATCAATCTTTGTGGCTCAGTATACTTGTCTATTGGGTGGGAATGAAGGGTTTGGTCAGAATACTGAGGCGTTTTGGTGCATCAGCGCAAACTAGATTTGTTCTGCTACTCACTGCCCTATTTTTACTGCTTTTTGCCGGTCTTTTTAAGTGTAAATTGCTGGATCATTTACTTCAGCTGAGACGTTCTAGAATTTTCACCGACCCCCAACAGTTGATTGAGCTGGTTGAGAAGAGAGATGTTACCATCATTGTTAATAGTCAGGGTCACTGGCTGCACGATGAAGTAGAAACCAGTCCTAATTCCTTTTTCAAACAACTTCGTAGAGCCACTCAGCTTAACCCGGTTAAAATACGACCGGACTTCGTGCAGAATTTGAGAAAAAACTCCTACGTCATGCCTATGCTTAGAAACGATGCAATATATTTGTTGTATTCGGATTCGAAATGGTTAAAAATCAACCACTGTGACGTTGAGATGATAGGTGGCAGGGAATTGCCGACTTATAGAGTCAGTTACGGTCTGACTAACGGCTCAAAATGGCTGAAACCTCTAAATATGGCTTTGCTGCAACTACAACTATTTGGTGACAATGTGCTAAGAAAAGTTGAGCAGAGAACTGTGGACAAAATAAACGAAGCACCATCTGATTGTCACAAAGCCCGTCAGGGCGATCCCATAGAATTGGTACAAATTTCTGGACCCCTAAATAACTTTTTGACTGGTTGCTTCTTGGCCATATTGATTCTGGTTACTGAAAAAATTGTCAGCACGATTAGAAAAGAGAAGTTGATTTCCAAGGAAGTGACTAGAGTGAGATTCGAACAAAAACCTACGTGTAGAAATCTTCTGAGAGAGTTGGAAAATGAAGTACACTGGAGACGAGTAGAAACGGCCGCAGACATTTTGAACTGGATTAACTTTACTAGAAAGCGCTATGCTATACGACACTATTAATAAATAAATAAATAAATAAATTATCCTTTTCAAATGTGAACAACCGTAAAAAGTTGGCTAATTCTGAGCAATCTTTCTTGCTTGTCGTTCACATTTGAGAACAAGCTTACTACTTGCGTTTCCATACCACAAAAGCGAAAGCAGCAGCAGAAAATATCAAAACGCTCAACACAACAACTGCAAAGCCCAACCCAGCTCCTCCAACACAGTAGTGTTCAGAACTTTGCACTTTCCTTCGGTGCAAAAGATCCACAGGGATATCTTCTTCCTTCAAATCCAGGTCAGCCACCATCAAACCTGCCTTGTTACTGACATCAACGATAGCTACCGCCTGCCGCAGGATTCCCTGAGCAGACCGTTTGCGTCGGAGACTAGGACAGCTGGGTCAGTCGCACTCTTGCCCAGGCTCCTTGACAGTGATTCTGATCTGGCAGTTGAAGTAGAGGTTGGCGCGGTCTGCGTACTTGAACACGTGGGCCTCCACCCCTCCCATCAGGTCGGTGGGGTACTCCAGGTTGCCCATCAGGTACTTGTCCAGGGCACAGCCATCCTGGTTCAGCAACTGGATCACGTCACCGGTGCCATCGTCCACTTTACAGTCATAGACCACCATGCAGAAGGTGTCAGCTGAAGAATCAATCGATAAATCGATATTACTATACGCCTCACTCACTGGTGTCAGTGTCACAGGTCCATTTGTGGTAGACGTTTTGTCCAATGATTGTGAACTTGACTGGATCACCAGTGGGGCCTCCATCCAGAATGTCATACCGACACACGGGCATGGGTACTTGGATTGTTTGCAGTTCAGTGGTGAGCATACTGTAACAGGAAGCTGATTGGCTGATCTGATCTCAGAGTGCTCAGCGCTGATTGGTTACCTGACTTCCAGTTCCTGACTGACAGTCTTGTCAGCCTCCATGTAGAAGCACTGGATCCGGATGGCTCGGTCGATCTTGGTCAGAAAGGTCGGGTGAAAGCTGATGATGACGGTGACCCAGGCAAAAATGCCTCTAGGATTGGCCGATCTTTCCCGGTTAACTCCGCATGAGTCAAATCCGACTTCAATTATGGGAGTTCGACCAGTTTCCCCTCCCCCTAATCCTTCTGCTTTGCAATTTTCGTCATTAAAATGGTTCTTTACATAGACCTTGCCGTTGAAAGCTTTCTGAGTACTGAAGATCACCCTTATGGAGCGCGGACCACACATGACGTCAGGGTCGCCATCCAGTCCATTATCGATCGGTATAGCTTGAATTGGCGCCAAGAAGTAGGCCAGTGCCGCTAGTACAAGACGCATCTTGAAATGGTTTGCAGGAGATTAGAACAAACGAAGAGTGAAACCTCCGGTAAACAAGTGGTGTATTTTGGTTGAGGTCTAAGAATTTATTGCTCGAATTAGGGTCATGTTCGGACAGCGAAAACACGGTTAAATCTGTCCGATCTTGTTCGCAGGTGTAAAATCTGTTCTTGGCCGCGACCTCTAAACCACTTTCTCTTGCGTGGCCGAGTCGAAAAACCCTTTCTTAAACTCGAAAATGAATGCACTCAGAAATCGATTCCAGGCCTCCGATTCGGCCAGTTCTGCCAAGAGAAAAACTTTGAACCTTCTCAGAAGCTCGTTCGAAGGCTTCACGCCGGCTGCTGCATGCGCCGTGCCCAAGGCGTTGATTAGACTTCTGGGTAAGTCATATGGGTCCTGGCCCGATTCCTGCACGATTTGATCAAATAAACGGTAGGCCGACCGGCTAAGCTGGATTTGACGCTCCTGGCTCATCTCCCAACCCGACATCTGCCCCAAAAGATGGTTGAATAAACGCTCGAAGAGAACTTGACGCTGCTGTGGATTGTTGGCATTCCAGTCACGACAGACTTTCTCAACATCTGATTTAACCAGAGCTCCTGCAGGTCGGTCTGTGTTTCTGCTTGTGCGGGGCTAAAGCTTAACCCACTAACATACAGAACAGAATGCCTAAAGTTTTGAAGGCTAATCTCTGAATCAAAACTTTACCTCGCCTTCTAACTCCTGGATAGTATAGTACGGCACTGATTCTTTGTGTTCGCAAATCCAATAAAGAAATTTGTGTTCATCTGGAACTCTTAGTGACACTGAGCAATCTCATAACGCAAATGTTGAAGTCATAAGACAGTCACTTAATGCCGTTTATGGTACTGGCACGGCACCATATAAGGTGCCGCTACCAATTACCTCTAGAAAGCCAAATTAGGTTCCGGAACCCTATTTAGAGTTTTAGAAATTCAAAATTACCGTTTATAAGTCTTGAAATCTTGAATTTTAGCAGTTTTTAAGCCAAAATAAGGTTTCAGAAAACCTCCCAAATTGCGCCGAAAATCGGGCTTGGGGTTAAACTCCCAAACCAAAACCCCAACTACAGTACATGTATGTGTACCATAAACGGCGTTAAGTGCGGGGCTCAGTATTTTCATAGTCTCTCTATGTAGAGGGCCCACTCACCGTGGCTTCGAAAAGCGCCATGTCCTGGAGGCTGAGCGTAGACATTTCATTGAGGGTGTTGCGCAGTCGAGGCTCCGATTTCCGCAGTCGTTGCCGCCAGACAGCGTAGATGGCGAAATTGGTGGCACTGTTGAAGACCACCATGAAGTTGGCAGCATCGATCAAGTTCTGCGCCAATGACTTGCCGATCGCGTTGACGAGAAAGGCGCAAGTGGTCGGTAGAAGATAACAGATGAGAAATTTGGTCAGCAGCATGAACACCAAGCAGCTGGTTGTTCGCAATGCCTAGACAGTACAGTCTTGGAAATATACAACTTTCCGATCCGATCCGACTTGCGGGGAGCTTTACGGCCTACGATCAGACTCGAGGTCCATTTCGCAACCCCCCGTGATTCGTCATCTTGGACGTTGCCCTTCTTTCACTGCCAGCCACTCCTAGCCATGCTGCTGGGTGCCGGTCACCAGGAGGGCGGCCGGCGTGTTGATGCCATGATTCTGACAGCTCCGGACGGCCAGAGGGCTCCCGGCATAGTTGGTTTCTTATACAGCTTCTGACATCGTAGATCTTCTTCTCCAGGGCAGCATGCTTTATTGAGCGGCTTCGGAGCACCGGCTGATCCAGTCGGTTC
>JASANB010002299.1:0-13339 GCA_030248155.1 Sabatieria punctata
TTGGTAGTGAAACTCTAAAAAATCGTCTATCTTTACCGATCAGGAGTTTTGTGTTAATCGTTTCAGAAAACGTCCGTCAGATGGAAACACAGACTTGATTATTTTTTTGGCTCTGCTGTACGGTCTGAGCAGAACATTCAGTGGTTCAGCATAATCAATTCTCTGATTGTCATCCTCTTTCTCGGCTTCATGCTGGCCATCACTTTGGTCTCCACTCTACGCGGTGCTGCTGGCTACTCCAATGTACGTCGTCGGTAAACTTGCAAACCTACTAAACTGGTTTGTCTGAAAAGGTGCTCGCAAGGTTTGTGTCCAACAAAAGGAAAGGCTGTTTACTTTTTGGAATTATTATTAGCACGGTCTTGAGAATCAGACGTTTCTTTGGTATCAAAGCAGACCGAATTTGTCGTATCTACGTAGGGACTATGCAAAAAGGTGCGTAATGCAGTCAGGCACTTAACGCCGTTTATGGCATAGGCTAGTGGCACCATGGTACCCCCACATTCGGCCACAGTGGTGGTACCATAAACCCTACCTTCGCATTGGTACCGCTACAGGTACCATCCGATCCGATTTGCGGGGGGCTTATGGCCAGTACAGGTACCGTGTTATAGTACCACTCTGTTCAGATTTCCTACCATATATGTTACCGGTACCCATGGGTAGGGGTACCATAATCACCACAGTGCCCGAATGTGGGGTACCATATTATTATATATTATATGGTGCCACTAGCCTAGGTACCTAACGCTACGCTACGTTAGGTGCAGTCAGGCACTTAACGCCGTTTATGGTACCGACACCATAAGGTGCCGGTACCGAGGGTAGTAGTGCCATATATGGTGCCCCCACGTTCGGCGACTGTGGTGGTACCATATATGGTACCGTCACCATATATAGTACCCCTACCCATGGCCATGGGTGCCGGTATATGTATTATATGGTACGAAATCTGAACAGAGTGGTACCATATATGGTACCGGTACCGGTAAAACGCGAAGGTAGGGGTACCATATGGTGCCGGTCTGGTACCGTATATGGTACCACCACAGGCCCCGAACGTGGGGGTACCATATAAGGTGCCGGTACCATATAAGGTGCCGGTACCATATGGTGCCGGTACCATATATATGGTACCACTACCTAAGGTACCGGTACCATATATATGGTACCGGCACCTTATATGGTGTCGGTACCATAAACGGCGTTAAGTGCCTGACTGTTATAGTGTCGGTTCAATAAACGGCGTGTCGTTAAGTGTCAGACAGTAATAGTAAGCGTAAGCTATAATTATTACGGTTCACAAAAGCAGATTGGTTTGGTGTCCTGAACGGTGAAAAACATTACTTTGTTCACTTTAGTTTTTGACACTAGGTTGCGTTTTTAGAACGCAGTGGTGCGGTTGATAGTTCAGAGAGCGACCAATCGAAATCCGAACTGGCGGGACTGGGTGCTGGTGAAGCGAGACGTCTTCCGCACTCCGCCGTGTCCGCTGCTCCTGTCCGTTCTGCTGGGCTCTGGCTCCCAACTCCTTCTCACTGCTCTCTCCACACTACGTAACACTTTCTACCTCTGTCTCTTACACCCACTCATGCACTACGCATTCACGGACCTAAGCGCTGTAAATATATTTTTTGTTAATTTTTTGCATGAAATCTATGTAGCAAGTGGGCGATGCAAGATAATACGCACCGTAACTGCAGGCAGAAATGATTTACAGTGCTGTTTTACAGGCGATTTTAGCAATTTTAGTGTCTGAAAGTCTTAGACTTTTAGACTTTCAGACACTAAAATTGCAAACATTTGCTAAGAAAATTGCTGGCCAGAAAAATAGGAGGGACCTAAGTGGAGTGGGGGCTGACTCCCTGTTACATGTACCTACTGTATGAGTGGGTGGAATTACAAAATTGAGTCCGTCGATTTTTCAGTGCTTGCCAACGCAGGCTTGCAACTTGCGGCCAGTCCTGGAGCTCTGATCACCTCTGCTCTCTACTTCTCTTTGCTTTTCGCCTGGACGGCCGGCTACTGTTCGGCTCGAATCTATAAAAGTGACTTGTTTATATGCTCACTGTGTGACAGTCAGTTCAGAGGTTGATTGCGTTTCAGTGTTCGGTGGCTTACGGTGGCAGAGAACTGCTCTGCTGACAGCCCTCGCCTCACCTGGGTACGTACATCCACTGCCTGCAGACGCTTTTTCTGCTGCTTTTTACAGTCTGGCAGTTAACGCCGTTTATGGTACCGACACCATATAAGGTACCGGTGCCTAGGCTAGTGGCACATATGGTACCCCACGTTCTGGGGCTGTGGTGGTAGCATATATGTTACCCTACCTACCTGTGGCCATGGGTGTCGGTACCATATCGTCGCCACTATGGTAAAATGAGCCAAGTAACAGAAAGTGGAAATCGAGAAAATCGCCTTTTAAATATTTGTTGCATTTTCGTGAATTAGCTTCAATATCAGTTTAAATATTTTTTACCTAAAATACAAGTACATAATTGGTGTGCAAAACATTCTGCATGTGTCACTTGTGTTAAATTAAGTCAGCTAACAGGAAAAGCACAAAGCACTTGGCTCATTTTACCTGGATCACGTGATGATGTCCGTGCACATGCCTCTGATTACATGGCTGTATCTCCTGACACAGAGCGAATTTCGACTTCGTTCCTTCGCCAAAACGTTTTTAGGTGCTTTAGCTATAGTTTTTCGCACTTAACTCCATTTTTTCCATTTTGTTACTTGGCTCATTTTACCATAGTGGCGACGATATTATGTGGTACGAAATCTGAACAGAGTCGTGCCATACCGGTACCAATGCGAAGGTAGGGTTACCATATATGGTACCACCACAGTCCCCGAACGTGGGGTATCATACTATGTTGCCTTAAATGGAGGGGGCGGTCGGGGATGGGGTACGGGCCGACTAGGGGGGGTGCATAATATGATGCTACTAGCCTAGGTACTGGTACCATATATGGTGTCGGTGCCATAAACGGCGTTAAGTGCCTGACTGCAATATTGTATCGTCTTTCTTCTTTCAGAATTGGTTGTCTTTTCTTCTCAGTTAGCAATCTCCTCTGGTGGGCAGAGAGATCCAGTGCTGCCCTTCCGTTTTATCTTTGGCTCAAGTTGATCTTGGTTTGGTTTGGCATCTCCGTTCCCCTCACCTATATAGGAGCTTTCCATGGTTGTGTTAAAACAGAGGTACGTGCCTTTGCATTTCAACGTAAGACGGTAGATCGGCACATGTATGTAACCAGGCTGTCTGCCCTCACCCAACTTAGACCTCTGCATGTATGTAGTGTTGCCTTTTTTTAAAAAAAAGCTTTTTTTGAAGGCCCATTTCGAAAATTTTTTATTTTATTCACAGTATGGAAATTTTGGGGGAAATCTCTGAATTTAGCCCCAGATATACAGGGTGTGTCAAAAAAAAACAACCCAGCAGAGTTTTTGCTGTAGCAACGGCAAATCTCAACCGATTTGAATGAATCCTGCTTTAAATGAAAGACGAATAAATTCTTGAAAGACTAGTGAAGGCCCTATTAAGATACGTTGCTTAGTTCCTGAGATATTTTCCTTCAAACTCAAAACAGAGATCTTAGCAGTGAACAAGAGCGATTCCGTTGCACTTCACAACAAAACGGATTCCTACTGCTGAGGGGCAACAAGACTTTTACAAATGAAGTAACCAAGCATGTGTGGCACCAGAAAAACCTCGTTACGTTAGCCCTGAGCAGTAGGAATCGGTTTTATTATGAAGTGCAACAGAATAATAAAAATCGCTCTTGTTCATTGACAAAATCTGTTTTGACTTTGAGTGCAAATATCTCAGGAACCAAGCGTCATATCTTAATAAAAGCTTCACCATTCTTTCAAGAATTAATTTATTTTTCATATAAAATAGGACTCACTGAAATCGGTTGAGATTTGCGGCTGCAACAGTAAAAAATCTGCTGGGTTGTTTTAATCTCTGTTGTTCACTGCCAAAATCTCTGTTTTGATTTTTAAAGCAATTATCTCAGGAACTAAGCAACGCATCTTAATAAAAGCTACAACAATCGTTCAAGAATTTATTTATCTTTCATTTAAAGCAGGATTCATTCAAATCGGTTGAGATTTGCGGTTGCTACAGCAAAAAATCTGCTGGGTTGTTTTTTTTTGACACACCCTGTACATTAGCAGTAGTGCAGTTCTATCAATTTTAGTCTATTTATTCTAAGCCTAAAAATAGGTTTTGAAGGGCAGCAGCCACTCTGTTAGCAATGCTGCAGGTAGAAAACACTATGTTTGAACCAAAGTATCAGCTTTTGTATTTAAACTTGCTTCTGATTCATCCTTCCATCTCCTACAAGCTATATTTTATGCAAGGAAAAAGTTTTGAAAAAAAATTTCGAAATGAAAAATTTTCAAAAAAGCTTTCTTTTGGCTCTCAACAAAAATTTTTTTACAACTCTAGCATAGAGTGCTCTCTTTTAGGCGGTGCAGCATCCAGTGGAGGTGAGTGGAACGGCGCGTCTGATCCCGAAGCAGCCGTTCTACCTCCAGTTCCTTCCCACAGTCTGCATTGCTGGAGTCCTACCCTTTGGCTGTGCTTTCATTCAACTCTTCTTCCTTCTCTCCACTATTTGGTTAGTTTAGATCTTTTTCCTTACTCCCGGCTAACTGCTTTTTCATACATGCGCACATGTACTAGGCTAGAGGTTTGTGGGTTTTGCCTAGCTAGAAAGTGCAACCTCATCCCCCGACCCCAACACAGTTTAGGAACCCCGCGATCCCAAAATACAAGTAGCTCCAGTACTAACGAACTGGCTCAGAAATCACTTTTAAATACTCGTGTAACCTAATTAGACGGTTTCTTTCCGCTGCTGATATTTAAGACAAATCGGTGTTTTTGGAAGCCCTTCCTGTCAAATTTATGGCCTATATAAAACTTGTGTTTCTAAGCGTCAGCTAAAAAGCGAGGCTCGTGCCGGCGTAACTAAAAAACTTTACTTACAATGTACGTGTACACCACAGACGCAGTAATAACCCCGAAGGGCCACATGCAAGGCAATCACCGGGGCCGAACCCCACTATGTGTCACCCGCTGGCCGCATGGGAGGCGACATTGCTCACCACTATGCCACAGACGCAGACATAACGACATAGGCGTAACGACTTACATAGCAGGTTTCTCTTTTTATTGATTACAGGGCGCATACGGTCTACAATCGGTATGCTTTTCTGCTCATCGTCCTGCTGATCTATCTGCTCACTACTGGCATCACCACCGTTTTACTCTGTTATTTCCAGTTGTGCAAGCAGGTCTGACTGGCTTCTGACCTATCAAAAGTTAGTTGTTGGCTGTTGCAGAATTACCGTTGGTGGTGGCGCTCCTACTTGAGCGGTGGCTTCGCAGCTGTCTATATACTGGTCTACAGTGTGTTCTTTTTCACCACCAAGTTGGCACTAGAAGGAACAGTTTCGATATTTCTCTACTTTTCCTTTTCTCTACTCATCGCCTTCCTTATCTTTCTCATATCGGGTACAGCAGCCCAGTTTTAGATTAAGCTAGCTGTGTAAAGTCAGTTTACAGGCACGGTCGGTTTTTTCGCAGCGCTCTGGTTCGTAAGAGCCATTTACAGTGGATCTGCTGATAATGATAAGGACGGTAGCGTCGCGGAAGAGCCAAGCAGTGACCAACTGAAACCGGACCAAAGTGAAGTTAGAGCTGCTGTACATAAAAGTGCCTCGTCTGACGAGAGTAATGCTAATTGATGCTACTGTTTCAGTGGTTGCCCTAAGCCAGTCTGGGTTATGCCATCTACAGTGAACTTCTGTAAGTGCTACTTCTTATTAAACTGCTTTCCCATCAAAAAGGCCATTCCAAAATGATAGTCAGTTGCTAAAATTTCTGAAGTTAAATTGAAAATTTCATTCTGGAAGGAAATTTAAACGTGATCTAAAAGATTATACACTTGTGGAGATTTCACTGTAATGCATAACCTGTTCTAAGTTTATAATGCTGTTCTGTCTATGAGTGAATTTTAATTTTGTTGTATGTGTGAATAGCCTGGTATATTGCTGTACTATAAAGGGCACACCTACTGACCTAACTTGGGCTGTGTTCGGAAGTAGGTCTTTGTAAAATTAAAGGGTTTTTTATTTTACTCATTTGGGTTCAATGTGTTCTGCTTGAGAGCTGGTTGTCAGGTTTGGAGAGAAGTGCAATTTGTCCAACCCATTATAATAGGAAGAACACATGTGGTGAACCAGTGATGCACCCTGGAGTTTGTAAACCGGCTAGTTGCAATCTTTCGACGAATCTTCAAAAACGCTTTTTAACCATTTCCAGTTCACCCTAGAGGCGAATTTAGTTTCTGTATTCGGAGGCCTGTAAACGCGGTCGGCTATTTCGTTGAACACAAGGCGAACATTTGCCCCATAATTAAGGTGTTCGCGAACACCTGACCGAACATCACCCGAGCACACCACGAACATCAGATGAACACCCCGCAAACACAAAAATGTGCGGTGCGAACACTCCCCGAACACAATTCGAACACTAAAAATCATCATTTGTTGTGTTTCCTTGTGTTCATGCTGCCATATGCCACAGTTCAATTAGAAAGGGCTAAACAGTTTTAGTACATAATCTATTGGTAAATTCATATTCTCGACCGGTTTTTTCTTCCTACCTCCATCCGAAAGAGGTCACTCGCCTGTGAACGCAACACAACAATTGTCACAAAACTGCCTTTAGATCGACTGTTGGTTGTGAATGCCCAAGCTAAAATGAAAGCCTAAATCAAAATTGTTTGGTTGTGTGTGGACTTTACGCCCTGCGATAAAGATAGTAGAATCCTCCAACTTTCTGCCTCTCTACTTATTACAATGCACTGACTTGGATAGAAAGCGGTTATAAGTCGGAAAATTGAATTGACTGGTTCAGCTGATAAATTAGACAGACTTCGTGGCAACTCTGCAGAAGTGGCCGACTGACTCTGTAGCAGAAGCAGCGATTGCACGTGCTGTCTCTAGTTTAATGACAGCTGGTCAATAGCGGAGTAATCAACAGTCATCATTTCGATTGCTCTATTTGATTGTAACCCCGGGTCCCAAGCTCGTGCCGTAATTCTACCGTTCTGTGCCCGTGGCTCGTCTAGTCGGGCGCAATGACCTTTAACAACAGCAGCCACCACGCTCCCCAGGACTTCTGGCTGCCCTATGTCGGCTTGGTTTGCAGCTGCTCTCTGATGCTAATTTGTGTCCTCGGTATTCTTGGCAATCTCTTATCGGTGCTCGTCTTCCTGCGTCCCAGTTTTCGCTGTCTTTCTCTCAATGTGCTACTGGCTGCTCTGAGGTTAGTTTTCAGTTCGGCAAATAACGGATGACACTGTGCCGGTGCCCTACAGGTAGGGATACAACCGAATACAAAAATACCGAACCGAATAATACCGAATATTGATTATTCGCAGCGCGATTGCAAAAATATACTGTCTAACTACTGTTTCTGGTTCTTGCTGAACTTTTTGCTGCTAAAAAGCTATAGAGTGATGTATTGTTTGAATGCTATAGATTTATCCATGCCTATAACTAAAACAAGCCCTATTTGGTTGTTCTTTACCGTCAGCTCTGCTGACAACAAGGACCAGTACAAAATTTGCGAACAAACAATTTCAAAAGCCGCTAGTAGGCCACAAGTGCGCTGATTAATCATGTGAAGTCACAGCACAAAGACACTTCCGCATATATATCCTCATATTATCCTCCACATGGCAGAGATTTCATAAACAACTTGCCCCTATGCCTAAGCCTGAAGCCTAAAACGGAAGCTAAAAGTTGGGTTTTGACAGCGGGGTTGGGCGAATAGGCCTTATCAATTATTTGGAATGTGGCGGATAACAGGAAGATATTTACGCACGAAAGTATACCGAAAGTTGAAGGAAGGGAGCATCCATCCAGTACTACTGTAAGCACTGGAGCTGGCAGCTCAGGCATACAACTTAGATTGGATGAATCGACTAGCAGGTGGGTGCGTAGCGTAGCTTACTTGGTACATACAGCACGAATGTACACACCACCGTTAGGGATGCAACCGGGTTGCCGTATATTCCGGTTACGTATATAAATGCGATATTTTTATATGCGGTATACATATGCGGATGCTGTATTTTTGGAACCGCATAATTTTGCTCAATTTCAGCTGTTAAGATTGATATGTCGGCCATACACCGTAGTGTATAGCGTAGGTGTGATACATGCCGTTAGCAGGCGCACAATTAGAATACTGCTCTTATCTGTGACGGCGCTTGCGTTGTGAGCTGGACGCTTGCTTGCTATTATAGTGTGTCAGTCCGCTATGCGGGCTGTCTACGTGTGGTATTACGTTTGCCTCAGGGGTTATTGTGATCGCCGGTAAAGATATTTATCTCTCCATGGGTCCGACTTCTGCTCTCCGCCATAGCCGCTACTCTCAGTTTGGCCACCGGCAACTGCAGGTGGGCAACACACCGACTTATGATACTCTAACTGGCGACTACCGGCTGGTTATTCTTGGGCAATGGTGAGGAAGAATGCACTCGACCATCATTCTGTATCTCGGATAGTATGAATCGCCACTACACCTTCTGACACGGTCTTTTGGGTAAAACCTGATTACCCACAGAGAAAGTTTTGCTGCTAAAGAAGAGCTGCTCTTGGTGATTGCCAAGCATTCTACTTGCCTTCGTCTCTGTATCCTGGAGACAAGCCAAGCTCCAGTCGTTCACGCTGCGCTCAATCAACGACGTTGGGTCGCTTTTTCGATAACTACGTTTGTACAAGTACTACTACTTGTCATTGTAGTTTTTGGATAGCTACATACACCATATCAACGTCTACGCCGCGCCGATTTTACGTCATAAAGTGTAGTTGTGGTGACTGCACTAAAAACACTGGGAGATGGCAGAACAGGTACAGAAGTTCCAAGTTCCTCTTCCGGAGAAGTTTTGGACAACGAAGGGCGGAACACCTCCACTGTCTTGGACACAGTGGTTGGTGCAGTTCAACAACTACCTGGCTCTAACCGATGCGTGCCTGCCGGAAACGCTGAAACTCACAGATGTGCAGAAGAACATGCTGTTATACAACCTACTCGGTGTAGAGGGACAGCGACAGTTCAGTGCACACCCAGTGGGGAAGAATACAGCTGGGTCAACATTTCCTGTCTACTTGGAAGTGGCCAAGTCAGTTTTCCATCATCCAGCCAATCCAGTGAGGGCTCACTTTGACTTTGGATGCAGGAAGCAATCAGTGCACGAAACAGTCACTGAGTACCTCCTAGCTCTGCAGAGTTTGCTGGAAGAGATTACGCTGCCAACAGCAAATGCCCAGGGCTTCATTCAGCGCACCGAGCTAGTCAACTACTTGCTGGCTACACAGTTCACGCAAGGACTGTATAACAAGGACACACAGCAGAAAATTCTAGCTCTGAATCGTGACAATTTGGAAGACTTCAAAACAATTGCGCAAACAGATGAGAGCTCTAGACAGGACACAGCGAAAATACAACTCTCAAGCTCTGTTATGGTTGCCAGAGCTCAGCAGCAACAGAAGTCTCCAAAGAAGGGCAAACAGCCACATTCGCAGACTCACTGACCTCTTGAGCAAAATGACAAACGTTGCTTTGGGTGCAACAGTCCGACACATCGATTTGGTTCTGCAGACTGTCCTGCCAAAGGAAAACAGTGTTCCTACTGCGGCAAGGCGAACCATTTCGAGAAATGCTGCAGGTCCAAGAAGAAGGGTGCCAGGGGACCAAATCGGGGTCAAACTACTACAAGCACCATTAAGGTGCATGCTTCTGGTCAGCACCACCGAGTTTGTACTGTTGAGAGTCCTACTGGACAAGGCTTTTTGAGTGCAGTACACATCACTACAGCAGATGGAAGGAGCACTTCTGTCACTGCTAGCACCAACAGCTGTTCAGACATTACTGGCATCACTTGGGACATCTACAAGCGACATTTCCGTGGCACACCTCTGCAGAAAGTGCAGCAGACTTTGACGAATTTTGATTGGTCAAAGATTCCTGGTGCTGGTATTCAGTTTCCTGCCACAGTCACATACAATGGTCGTTCTGCTACAATCAATGTATTCGTACTTCCTACTCTCTTTGGTGCAGTGATAGGAAGAGACACGATTACAGCTCTACACATGGTGCTCGATGGACACACCTGCTCAGTGCCACACCTGCTTAGTTCAGTCAATGGAGGCTGACAATAGCACCTGCTCAACATCGTCAGTAGAGGCTGACAATCGCACCTGTTCAGTGCAGTCAATGGAGGCTGCTACTGCTACCTCAGAGACCCGGTCTCAAGAAATTCCTATGCATACAGCAGGACAGGAGGCTATTCATGCTCTGACGGTCAATGTTCCACAGCAATCTACCTGGGATAAGGCAGGTCTTGCTCATTTGCTGCAGGAGTGCAAGAACCTCACCAGGGATGACATCGGACAGTTTCCCAATTTCAAGCACAAGATTCAGCTGGTGCCAGATGCCAAACTACCACCGCCCTGCAAGTTGCAGAGCATCCTGCTATATCGACTCTCCAAGACGTTGGAAGAGATCGATTCAATGGTGGAACAAGGAATTTGGCACAAGGTCGACCGGTCAAAAGTCATCAATGGAATGGTGGACAAACCCAATGGTGGAGTGCGAATCACCACAGACCTCTCCAAGCTGAATCAGATTGTGGAACCTGTGCGCTACCCTTTGCCAAACAAAGTACACAAAGCTATGCAAGGCAAAGTGGTATTCCAAGCTGGACCTTCGCAAGGGCTACTTCAACGTTGATCTAGATGAGGAGAGCAGCTTGCTCACTACTACCATCATGCCAAAGGGGATGTATGCATACTGCAAACTCTCAATGGGCCTGAAGGATTCCTGCAGTTTTCAGCAAGGTTGTCTGGTAGACACTGGCTGGATTGCCAAACTGTGACGCCTACATTGATGATATCTCATCTATGGTGTGACCAGAGAGGAACACGATGCCAATTTATGGGCAGTTCTTCAGCGTCTGGATGAAGTCAATCTCAGGCTGAATATGGACAAATGTGTCATTGCAGTGTTGACCGTGTCTCTTCCATCACTGCAATCGTGAGAGAGAAGTACGAATACATTTTCAGATTGAAGGAACGACCATTGTAGGGATCGGCAGGAACTGAATACCAGCACGAATCTTTGGACACTAATCAAAATTGTCAAAGTCTATTGCACTTTTCCAAGAGTTGCCGGAAATTGTCGCTTTGCAGATGTCCCATGATGCCAGTAATGTCTGAACAGCTGCTGGTGCTAGCAGCATATAGGCGTTCCTTCCATCTGCTGTAGTGATGTGTACTGCACTGGAAAAGTTTTGTCCAGTAGATTCCTCAATAGTACAAACTTTGGCAGTGCTGGATCTAGAAGCATGCACCTTAATTGGTGCTGCGTAGTTTGACCCTGATTTGTCCCCAAAATTCCTTCTTGGACCTGCAGCATTTCTCGAAATGGTTCAAGCCACGGCAGTAGGAAATCTAATTTTGTTTTCCTTTGTAGAGACAGTCTGCACCAAATTGATGTGGCTCGGACTGTTGCACCCAAAGCAACGTTTGTCATTTTGTCTAAGAGGCTAGTGGTGAGGTCTATGAATGGCTGCTTGCCCTTTTGTTAATTTCTGTTGCTGTTTGAGCTCTGGCAACCATAACAGAGCTTGAGAGTTGTATTTTCGCGAATATCCTATTTGTGAGCTCAATTTGTTTAAAAGCAATTGTTTTGAAGTCTTCCCAAATTGTCACGGATTCAGAGCTAGAATTTTCTGTTGATGTGTCCTTGTTATACAGTCCTTTAGAACTGTGTAGCCAGCAAGTAGCTGACTAGCTCGGTGCGCTGAATGAAGCCCTTGCATTTGCTGCTGGCAGCGTAATCTCTTCCAGCAACTTCGCAGAGCTTAGAGGTAATTTAGCATCGTTTCAAAATTGATTGCTTCCCGTATCCAAAGCCTCAAAGGAGTTCTCACTGGATTGGTTGAGATGGAAACTGATTTGGCTACTCCAAGCAGAGCAGAAATGTTGACCAGCCGTATTCTTCCCCACTGCGCACTGAACTTGCCGCGACCCTTCTGCACGGAGTAGGCGAGGAATAGCATTTTCGTTCTTCTGCACATTCAGAAGAGTTTCAGCTGCTTCCTGCAGGCACGCATCGGTTAGAGCCAGGTAGTTGTTGAACTGCACCAACCACTGTGTCCAGACAGTGGAGTACCCGCCCTTCGTTGTCCAAAACTTCTCCGGAAGAGGAACTTGGAACTTCTGTACCTGTTCTGCCATCTCCCAGTGTTTTTAGTGCAGTCACCACAACTACACTTTATGACAAAATTCAGGCGCTAGACATAGGTGTGGCTGCAGTTATCCAAAAATCCGGCTACTGACAAGTAGTAGTACTTGTACAAACGTAGTTATCGAAAAAGCGACCCAACGTCGTTGATTGAGCGCGGCGCAGAAACGACTGAGTTGGCCTGTATCATCCAGGATACAGAGACGAAGGCAAGTAGAATGCTTGGCAATCACCAAGAGCAGCTCTTCTTTAGCAGCAAAACTTTCTCTGTGGGTAATCAGGTTTTACCCAAAAGACCGTGTCAGAAGGTGTAGTGGCGATTCCATACTATCCAAAGTACAGAATGATGGGCGCGAGTGCGCTATTCTTCTCCACCAATGCCCAAGTGAATAACCAGCCGCGTCGCCAGTTAGTGTATCGGCAAGTTTGTGTGTTGCCCACTATTAGTTTAGTGGCCACCGATAGCAAGGCAGGAGAGAAGCTGACCCATAGATAAATATCTTTCGGTCAAGTACTGTCAATACAACCCCTGAGGCAATCGTAATACCACACGTAGACAGCCACGATAGCAGACTGACACACACTATAATATAGGAAGGCGCTTCCAGGTTTACAACGCATGCAATCACAGATAAGAGTTATATTCTAATTGTGCGCCTGCTAACGGCATGTAATACACCTACGCTATACACTGGCTATGTATGGCCGACATATCAATCTTAACAGCTGAAATTGACAAAAATTATAAAAAGAAACCTAAAAATACAGCATCCTGATATGTAGCGGCCCATATAAAGACGTATTTATATACAACCGGAATATACGGCAACCTCCGGTTGCATCCCTAACGGTGGTGTGTACATTCGCCAGTAATGGCAGCCACATGTAATCACCAAGGTCGATATCCAATCTAAGTTGTATGCCTGAGCTGCCAGCTCCAGTGCCACAGTAGTACTGATGATGCTCCTTCAACGGTATGCCACGCGTGGTTCGGTATCCAGCGGTCAC
>JASANB010002301.1:0-42752 GCA_030248155.1 Sabatieria punctata
GAAGCCAGGTGAAATCGATCCAACTCCCGAGACTAAACCGGCCCGCCCAGATCCAATAGACATGGATGAGGACGGTATGCAGTGCTCCGTTTCTGGTGCGACTTGGAGTTACTGGTCTTCTTCTAGAGCTGGAGATGTTATCGGAGGCGCGGGCCAGATTGGCCAACACGCAAGGCAAGAAAGCGAAGCGAAAGGCTCGTGCGAAGCAGCTGGAGGAGGTACTGCTGATTGGCGTCTCTGCAAAGCGACGCGAGCTACGTGCCGCCCGGCATTCCGTGGGGCAGAGGCAAGTCCTGGCGCAAAAGGCCTCAACTACAACGAAGAAATTCCGTTCGAAAAGCTGGTGCCGGCTGGCTTCCACGACCCGTCGATGGATTCATTTGACAAAGAAGCCAACCTCATGGGAAAGCGACGTAGCGATCTTGAAGGAAGAGGAGAAATTTGAAAGAAAAGGTCTGTTTATTGACTCTCTTGCCTCATGGCTTTTCTTATGAAGAGCTGAAGCTTAGCCGTTCGGTCTATACTTGGCCCTTCTTTTAGATTCAAAAACGTCTCCCTCATTTATTAGTTCATGTCTGTCTGTCTGATCGACAGTTCTTCAATGAAGGGGCATACATGGGCCGCAGTGCAGATATGTGCAAAAGGGACTGAGGTTGTTTGTCCCATCAGGAGTTTTTTTGGAAGAATTTTGTATAGAAAATTATGAAAGTATGCCTAGACCCCTTACACCCCTCACCCTAAATGCTAGCCCATGTCAGTTGTGCCGTGGCCCCAGACTTCACCTATCCATGTACCTAAAGGGAAACATGTAACAGGGGGGTCCCGACTTGGCCAAGCCCCCCCCCCCCGAGAGACGATTTGGCCGACCCCCTCCGATTTTTCTGGCAAAGTAAATTTTTGAGTAAATTTTTGCGCACTTTTTTACAATTTCAGACACAAAAATTGCCAAAATCGCCTGCCAAAAACAAGCACTTTTTTTAGCTGTATTCCAGTTCAAATTAAGCGAGTTTTGAGCATTTTTTGAGTGCCCAACCCCCTCCCCCCTTCGGCGGATGACCTGTTACATGTATGCCTGAAGGAGACTTTTCTTCCTTTCCGGGCTCACCTACCAAAATGGGCCCAAATTCAACTAGCGAATGGAGGTGTATTAACTAAAATTAGCGTTGTGATGCTTTAGGAACTGCGAAAAATTGATAGAGAGAAACTGAAGAAGCGGAGAGAGGAAGAGCCGGATTCAGTGTTTAAGTAATTGCCACCTTAGTGTGTAGTAATTTCGGCTCTGTTAATCGGATTCATTTTTTAGGAAAGAACCTGAGAAGAAACGGAGCAAATTGGTTCTTCCGGCGCCTCAGATCTCAGACAAAGAATTGGAACAAGTAGAGACGTTCTGTTTGTTGTTTCATGTTAAGAACTGCTTCGTCTGCGTGCTTGTAGATTGTGAAGGTTGGTCGAGCTTCGGAAGTGGCGCGCGAAACAGCCGAGAGCGCCGGCGATGACGACAGTGCAGCGTCGACGTTGCTGTCCGACTATTCCTACACCAACCCGACTGCAACTGCTCTCAGAACGCCACGCACGCCCGCCACCAACCGCGACGTTGGTACACAGGTAAAATGGTATGTACTCGCACCATGCTAAGTCCGTCCCTTACGTGCATAAAAAAGTGGCAAATAGCATTCGGCAATCATAGACGTAGGTAGGGAACGACCGGAACCAGATTTTTGGGTCGGATCGCAATCGGAATTGGAACTGAATTCGGAACTTCTCAAAAATCGGCTTTGGTTTTTTTGGAATAACCTGTTTATGACAAACAAACAAACGAGTGTAAATCGCACTTACTGGCTTACAATCCCCTCAGCCCCCCTCAGGATTTAAAAATTTACCACCCCTCAGCCAAAATGCTAGCCCATGTCTGGAGGCAGCCAGTTAAACAGCATGTACTGATTCCGGTCTTACGTACATGAGACTTGATATCATACATGGGATCCTCGAAAAGAATTTTTGTGAGCTACAATTGCAAAAAATGGCTCTTCTATCGAGCTGAACCCTTTCGAACATTATTAGTGGACTTGTCTAGTATTTGGGTTTTATGTTTTGTGTCTCTTTGTGTTATTTTCGAACCTTTTACACGGCTTTTGTACGTAAGCCTTGGTCTGGTGTGCTCCGTTTCTTAGTCGGCACACTTTACTAACTGATTCCCGGAAGAATTAGGCGTTGGAAGGTTGGCCTAGCAGGTGGGTGTGGCCGGTGTGCTGTCCCAGAGCTTAAATCCAGTTGTCCACGTTGTGTCAGTGCCACCGGTTGTTTCCTTGGCTGTAACAGCCTAACACACGTTGGTGATCCGTAATTGTAAGCCGAAAATACAGAAGTGAGTTTATTGATGTATCCAGATAAAGGACAACTGTTTCAGGAAGCACAGAACATTTTGTCGTTGCAAAACGTGGACACACCACTTAAGGGCGGCATAAATACACCGTTGCATGAGAGCGATTTTACTGGTACCACTCCACAACGGCAAGTGGCCACGACTCCGAATGCAGTGCTGGGTACGCCTTCCACTGCGCGCAAACCGACCGACGGACTGACTCCCGGCGCCTTCACACCTGGAGCTGCCACTCCTGACGGCACTGCACAGACTCCGTACAGAGACAGACTGAACATTAACGTCGACGACGCCATGGATTCCACCTCTGGGTATGCTTACGTTGACGCGTTGTTTCCCGTTGCGTAGATTCAATACGTAATATACCTATCAATCACTAACAGTTTCAGCCAGGGTGGTGTAAAATTACTGATATACTGGCGGCAGTATTCCACGATACTAACATATTGCAAAAATGACCAAAAATTGCTTCTCAGCAGAATGGTGTTGGTGTTTGAGAGAGCTGTCGGGCGGGGAGGCGGTGCTCATGTACGTATACGTAGTGTTGTAGCATGGAAGCAGTGGGAACGAAGCACGAGTTGCGTCGAGGGTTACGCGGTCTGCCGCAACCGAAGAACGATTACGAGATTGTGGTGCCGGACGACGAAGAGCAGTCGGTGGCCGAGTCTGAGCAGAGCCGACCTGAAGATTGGATCGAAGACGCAGCCGACGTCGAAGCAAAAGTGTCAGAGAAGATGAGAAAGAGAAGTGCGTCTCTCTATCTCTCTTATAGTTTTGCCTTTAGTCAAATGGAGACCGATTACTTCGTCCAGCTTCACCTCTTTTTTATTAGACATACTATGGCCTTGACCAAAATCTGCTATCTGTTCAAAAACCAAAACCAAAATCTGTTAATTGCGGGTCGCCGTTTTTCTGCATGGTTTTGTTATCAGCCCTGTTTAAAGTGGGTAAACGCACAGAATCCGTCGGCCCTTGTATTGACACGAACGAAACGTCACTGCTGAATTCGGGTAATCTGCCTACAGTCAAACCTCCATACAGAGTTGTTAAAACAAATTTTTGAAGGCCAAAAATTTTTGCTTTTTTGAATTTGTGCATGTTCCGGGACCTAGAAAAGCATTGCACTTACGCAGGTTTTTTGCTCTATACGTACTTTCAACCGTTTTTGCTAAGTTTCTGTATGCAATGTTGCGGCTTTTTACCAGCTTCTTTGCCTGAGTACGAGTAAATTTAGGAGAAGCCGATTGGAAACGGCAGTCGCAAGCGGTTCAGCGGGAGCTGCCGAGACCGTTGGATGCCAATCAGACCGTTCTGAGACGGACCGACAGCTCGATGAGCGAACATCAGAAGGTGACTGACTCTCCGTGCTGTTGTCTACTCAGCTGACGGTGTTGTGCGATTGGTTTTAGGCTGAAGAGTTGATAAAACGAGAGATTCTGATAATGCAGCACTACGATGCATTGTACAATCCGACGTTGCCGCAGCAAGGCAAAGCTGGTGGCAAGAAGCAGCAAGGGGCTAGCGGCCAGACAGTGGCTAACCAAGAGAAACATCTGAAATACCTGAGTGAACGCCCCTACCAGCATTTCTCCGACAAGCAAATAGAAAATGTACGTGCGCATTGAAAAGCAAGTTAACAGAGACGTCATAATTGGTCTGTTTTGTGCTGTTCAATGCGGATCTACAGTAATGCTTTCGCTGTAGTTCTCTTTTCAATGTGTCTGTTCACGTGTTTGTCTTCCTAAAGTGTATGGTGGTTTGTGGGAGTGTCCAGAAGGAAGGTGGTTTAGGTTCTGTTTTTAGGCGAGAGTACAACTGTGTGCAGAGATGGAGGTGGTTAAGGAAGGCATGGGGCATGGCGATCTGAGCGCAGAGGCGTACACGCAGGTGTGGGAAGAGTGTTACGCACAAGTTATGTACCTGCCAGTGCAAGCCAGATATACCCGAGCAAGCATGGCCTCGAAAAAAGACCGAATCGAATCGTTGGAATACAGACTTGAGGTTTTGTCTGACTGGCTGTGTCGGTGGTTACGCCGTGCCTCTTATAGAATTACCGACAACACATGAGCAGGGAAGCTAGGAAAGCTACTAAAACCGAGAAGAAGTTAAAGGTTCTGTTTGGCGGCTACCAGGTCAGTTCTGTTTCTGTTTCCTTTTGCTACGCAACTTAATTGAACAAAGATAAAAGTTACTTGCTTTAGTAAACTCGGCAAACTGTGCTTATTATTGCAGAGTAAAGCTCAATCGCTGCAGAAGCAAACGCAAGAGTGCACGGATCAATTGGAAATGGCTGAAATTGAGTTCTCCACCTTTGCCTCGTTGCGTGACCATGAAGACTTGGCCATTCCCAAGCGTCTTCAGGTATGCACCGGACATTACTCTATCCATGATAGTGTATCACGAGAAATACTACTATCACTGTCTTAATAGGGAGTGTTCCCCAGCTGTTATGTTTACCCTCTCTCTACATACATATAACAAGGGGTCTGTCCCTGCCCGATGTAGGCCAGATCCCCCGATTGGGGACACCTCAGAAGGTTTTTCGGACCCCTTCCGATTTTCTGACAATTTTTTGAGAAAGTTTTTGCGATTTTTAAGAGTTTCAGTTGTAGCTGCACAACGTGGATGCACTGAAAACATTAGAGTACAAAAATCGTTTGTTTTCTGAACCTCAAAAAAGTTGTTTTGTTGTATCAGAGCGGTCTTTCGAGGTTAAAAGGGAAAAATAGGCCAAGGCGGGGGGGGGGAAAGGAGGGTTCATTCTGTTGGTGCATGCATGAGGCAGTGTGTGTGTATGAGAGAGAAGTAGTTGGTATGCATGTTTGGTGACCGCTGGTGGTGGGGTCAGTCGGCGTGACGTCTTTGTGTGCGATGAGACAAATTGATGCAGGTAGGGCGACACCTCCGATTCCGCCTTGACATGGCCACACGGCTGACAAATGGCTCCAAACGACGATTGTTACTAGTTGCCCCGCGATCGAGTTAATTTTTACGGCTGCGCCTGTCTGGCGATGCACGAAGACAGAGCGCACGCCCAGACACCGGTTGACAGATAGAATCAGTAGCAGCAGCAACGTTTGTTTTTGGCCACACACTAGACGGCCTTCTTCTTTTTTCAGTGCATTACCGAAGAAGTGGTGCGCCAGGAGGAGCGCGAGCGGCAGCTGCAGAAGAAGTTCGACGAGCTTTCGGTGGAGCGACAGCGTCTGCAGGCTCTGCAGTGTCGCGAAAGTGCGTCGGTGTCGGCCCCGCCGATGCGCTACCAATAGCAAACCAGCCGGGCAACGGCAACACCTTGTAACTAGAACTTCTACATGTGCTGGTTTACGACTTTCCCTACTGATGGCTTTTTTGTCGCGTCGGCATCTTTGACTGGTAGCCATTTTGCTGTGGCCTTGTTTAGGGCCGTATAAATTTATTGTTGAAAAAAGTGTCTCCGGAGGCGTAGTGGACAGGTATTCTGCATTTGATTGTAGGTTAATGGCGGTGCGCGCTGATTTACGGCAGTTAAGGTGGTGCTTAGGACGCTCGTTTTCCATGTTGCGATTTGTTGCACAAATCGAAGGTCGTTCCAACGACACCTCTGTAAGCGCCGGTTGAAATGGGCCGCATCCGGAGTCGGGATTGAAATTATAATGAGCCGGCCCAACTTGGTGATTGGTTTTTGGGGCGGCTGTTTCGGTCATTCTATGATTGAATTGGAACGATTGCAAAAAGGAATTCCAAAAACTTATCGCCAGTCAATTTGATGTGTTTTAGCTTAGAGAGCGGCTTGCCGGTCGGCTATTAAGCAAAAAATTGCGGAGCTTTTGAGCGTCCCTCGACACCCATGCAATTGGCTTTATTTGTCGCTCAATCAAAAGGACACGCGACGAAAAGCCGCCGCCTATTTGCGGTCTCGACTTCTTGCTTCATCGAATGATTGGTTAGTAATCGGACACCAAAGAGCAGACCGTAGCCGGGCGCTGGCTGGTGGATGGACCGATTGCAGCTAAATGATGTTAGCCGCAGACGTGACATGATTTCTTGCGTAGCTCGCAATTTGATTAATCATTGTCTTCCTAATTGGCCTCGCTTATGAACGACGTTGGTCTAATTTGATTTCCGTTATTGAGCAGCCTTAGGTGCGCCTTAATTGAGAGCTGCGCCATCACCAACTGATTTCAACAAGTGACACAAATAACACTGACCGCGCTTGCAATACGGTACTACGCAAACACTGCCATTGTGCCGCATGACCGATCGGCCACCGACGACCTATTTGGGCCGTTCACAGGTTGGCTGGGCATTCAGACCGTCGACCATCAATCAGAAACTGTCATCGAGTTGGGACCGTAGCCCAAAGACCAGCTGATAAGCCGTTAATGTGCCAATAAATTTCACGCCGTTTGATGAATAAGCCTTTATCTGCTTTGACTGCGAGCCGAGCTTTGAATGGAAAAGAAAACCCTCCGCCCGCCAACAATGGCACAGTCACCGGGCCTCGGCAGCTACTACGGCACCCCTCAACCATGCATACATAAACACACACCCGCTGCTCTCAAGCTGCCCCAACACTTGCCGTTCAATCCGAATGGCATTGCTGCGTGGACAGGAAGGCAGCAAGCCCTTGTTCGGGCGCGAGCAAAAAATCCTTTCACGTTAGAAGCTCGAGATGCTTTGGCCGGCCGGCTTATCTTTTTTGGTCCGATAAAAGCGGTCATGCTTGGTGCACCCTGCCAAAGGTTTCCCTTGAAAAAGGCCACCTTGGGATTAGCGGCGTGCAGGTGTGAGACGGCGGCTCCTTTGGCCGGGCGGCATCATCCGATTTGGCAGTCATTGATACCAGCACTCGAGTTCGCCGGGTCATCTTGGGAGACGCCCTGAAGCAACCGGCTTAACCTCCAGCGTACAATGCAGAAAAAGTGACCAGACGGTCATGGGAGTGGGCGCCGGGTCGCAGAGCTGACAGCCTTTGACGCAATGGTGAGAATGTTTCGGTCAAACGACCACGCTCAATGGAATGAAAACAGATTAGGCACAAACATTTATGTCCGTGCTATTGTGGCCATTATTGGTTGTTCAAACAAACCCCGGCAAGACCAAGTGACATTAAAATTTTCCACCTAACACGGCAGTCTTGGTGGCGGTATGAATATTCCAGACACGCATACAGATAGCCGATACAGTAGTTGCAAAGGACACCCGCCTGGCGGCAAGGCAACAGAAGAGAACGGCAGGAGAGAGGAGGCACGGGCACCGTCGGAGCGCCAATGAATGCAGCTATCGGATTGCTATTCGTGCGTTTGGCTAAAAGTCATCTTATTATATGCATTTCCAATTCTAATGAAGACTTGGTCAGCCCGTGCCGGACGCGCGCGATCGTTTGACTCAGCCAAGACAAACTATTAATAATTTATAGGGGTGTTAAAGCTGTTTCCAGCACTATTCCTGCCCTTAGCACCGGTGACGGGCGGTCGTGGCTGGCCGGCGGTTCTCGGAGGGCAAAGGATTAGCTCGAGATGTCATCGGGACATCTTCATCAAAATTCCAATTGATTTCTACTTTAACTCGTGCTTCTGTGCTGCTGCCCCGAATAATCTCTGTCATGAAAATTCGCTCACATTGGCCCCTGATGAGCATGGCGACATGTCGGAAATAGGACTGGCCAGGCTGTCAATCAAAACGACCGTTTACAGTAATCCGCTGGATTTGCCACCTCGCAGCTAATTTCAACAGCAAATTGTTGATTCAGCTCTGTGGCCTCTGTTTAACCTATTGACATATGGGTCAATATTTGCCTTCTCCAAGCCAGACTGTGCCTTCGATTAGAGATCGTGTTGCCTATCCATGACGGGCCGGATGAAAACATTCTGGCCAGCGTTCTGCTCCGGTCGGCCGCGCCGAAGAAATGGCAAGGAAAACAATTGACGCACGCGCAGCGCTGGCCAACGTTGTTTTGTTGTAACACCAGAACGAGTAAAACTTTTGACAACGATTTATCACACTTTGGTCCGCTTGCACAGAATTACACGCCGCTAAGCACGACAGAGAAACTACCGAAAACGCACTCCTAACGCAGGATGGCAAGAAACGGTAAAAGCCACAGATACAGAAATAAAACCTTTGGAAGAGAGTACACCGTTGCAGTGAAGATCATCAATGAAAACCATAGAATACAACCAGCAATGAGAAAATGCATAAACATACTTTTTATAAACCATCTCAACCGCTGTGTCCGTACGCGACGCTTTGGTACAACGAAGTGGCAGGGTTGACACCGTCAGTGACAGTCAACTGCGGGTACATGCCTGGGTGCTGCAGAATAATCTCGCCGTTCAGTCCGGTAATCGCCAGCGGAGTCATGCGTTTCTCCTTCTGCCGTCGATTGCAGAACCAGACGCGGACCACCTCCTTCTCCAGCTGCAGTTCGTGCGCCACCTGGTTGATTTCCTGGGCGTTCGGTTTGGGGTTCTTCTGGAAGTGCTGCTCCAGACGCGACTTTACCTGCACCTCGATGCTGGTGCGCTTCTTGCGTTTCCGGCCCTGTCCTGCGATCTTGTCCAGCGCCGAGTTGGGGGAGCTGCTGGTAGAGTCTGCCTCCTCCAGCCACTTGTACAGTAAGGGCTTCAGCTTGCACATGTTCTTGAAACTGAGCTGCAACGCTTCGAACCGACAAATGGTGGTCTGACTGAAGACGTTGCCGTAGAGAGTTCCCAACGCCAGCCCCACGTCGGCTTGAGTGTAGCCGAGTTTTATGCGCCGTTGCTTGAACTGCTTGGCGAACGCTTCCAGGTCGTCGGAGGAAGTGTTCGAGTCTTCCTCCATCAAGGCCGCCTCTGGGATGCGGTGGTCGCCGCAGACACCGTCCGACATGGAAGGGTGCATGGCCGCCTCGAGGGTGGCCTGCATGTGGGCACCGGGAAGTTGCGCGTACTGGGGATTGGCAGCCACCACAGGAGACGTGGGGCTGAAACCGGAATGACTGGTGGAGTGCCAGTAACTGGCGTAGGGATTCTGCTGGTGCGGCAGGGCGCGTTGAATCACCTCGGCCCGCACTGGCGGCTTCATCTCTTGCAGTTCGGAGCCGTAGTTCCAGGCGGCCCCGTTCTGCGCGCTCATCGAGTCGGTGGTGCCGCCCGGGAAGTTGAATGCCCACTGGGTGAGTAAGGCGGGGTGTTGCTGCTGGTACCATTGCTTGGCCTGCTCGGCGGCGGCCGCCTGTTGCTGGTGTCGGTTGTATGCGGAGTACTGGATCAACTGGGGATGGAGATGAGCATCAGGAGAACTGGAGATCGTTTGGGGACTGGCCTGGCGGTCGTCGGAGCGATTAGAGGGCAGCACTAATTTAGAATCGCTGGCAGAGTATATCTGACTGGTTGATGATGATACAACAACGCTCGTGGCCATCACTCTTCTTACACAACCCTGATCAGACTTGCTAAGCAGCCGGCAGCAGTACAAATCCGGTCTCGGCCACAACCATGCACTGCACTGTTGCGCTGGCCTGCCGCCGCCTTCGCAGCTATGCCGGCGCTGATTGGCTGCCCGACCCACACTCCGCCCACCGCCGTTCTGGCCGTGCGGCTTTGTTGGTGCCGCCGGTACAGCGAGGCTCACCTGACGGCTAATTATGATTTGCATAAAATATTTGAGCGGCGCGCGAAAGTTTAGAAATTCATAAAATCAGGTAGCAATTTGTTAGCGCTGATTTGATTAGAGCCAGGTGGGGCGGCCGCGGCCGGTGTCAGTCGACTGATCGATGAGTCCTGCGCGATGTCAGAGATCGGTGATCGATGGCACTCAAACGATAGCATATCAACAGATCATACCGGGACCCTGCGCACGCAAAAAGACAAGATTGCGGAAATCAAAAATTCATTGAACCTGGCCACTCCTATTAGCTATGAATGCACCGCCCGCTTACTGTATTCGCTCTACACTTCACCCCCGCTGGGACACTGCAGACGGTCACGGGTCAACCGATCAAACGCTAACAGCATTATCTACGGCTAATTGATTGTATCTTTCAGCTCTATTGACAGTCACCGCCCGATAATTTATTTGATTCCCCCATCTCGCAACCGCCCTTTTGCTAAGCGACCTATAGTTGCATGCGCTTCGTCTCTCCTCGCAACATCAATTTGCAACCAGCACTACTTACACTAATAAACACTGTTTCATTCAATGTAGTTTCTTCTTTCCCACACTCCAAAACAGCAGCAATAAGCAACGTCCATTGCAGAAGTTTGCTTGCGGCAACGGTAGTCTAAAACAACTTGCAAACTGCCCAGCAGTGTGCTAAACCATGCGAAAATATAATTGCGAAACATACTCTGTCAAATAGGCGTTTATTATTAGGAGCCAAGTTTGTCGCAACAACTTCGCTGAAGGAGAGTCAGTCAGCCAACTAATTTACGTACCGTACATGTAACAGTTATCGGCAATTTACTCTTGAAAATTTTGGCCATAGTGGTCAGTTGTTAAATAACGGTCAACGATTCAGGTCGCATCTGTTTTCGCTGAGGGAGTTACGGCGGCTGAAAGAGGGTTCAGGGGATGGTAGGCCGAAATGTCCGATTTTGGCTAAAATCAAGGTTTTTTGGATTATTTTTAAAATAGGTTAAATTAATTAACTATTCTCTATACATGCTTCCTAAAATCCCTGATGAAGATCTCCAATGGGGTGGTAGGCCAGAACATGAACGGATCAGTTAACCAACTCAGTCGCTTTGCCCATGTCTGGTAAAGGATGTTTTAGTGAGTTAACAGTGTAACTACGGTACGTAGAAAAAATCAGCTGAATTTTTTCAAGAAAGCTAGGTAACCAATCATTCTGCCTTTTGACTGCTTTCTCAATGGGTTTTCAAATCATTATTTTCTTGCTCGGCCGAATACCATACTGTTCTAAAACTACGTACTCTCCTTTTCTAAATCCAACTGTTGCATGCGGTATCTAACTTTTCTAGTCATCAATCAATGTTTTAATTTTGGTGACAGTCAGAAAGAAAGCCGAATTCATTGAAACTCTATGCGAAATGGGCATAATTCTGAAAGTGCTCGTACTACATGGTCAAAGGTGTTCCGACCGACAATGGCTGCCTGACGTAGCAGATAATGGAAGCGCGGTAATCTTAGAAGTACCTAGGATTAAGTAGTCTACCAGAGCTTGCGCATAAGTGCTATCAATCGGTGAAGGCGCTGGCTGGGCGGCAAGGTGTGCGTTCGCTTTACTGGTGCTGTTGGATGTGTCGCGTCTGCAATCTACAGTAGGTCTGCCGGCCAAGTAGTCGGGGCATAATTTAGGGACGCGGATGGCTTTGAGAAAAACCGTGCGCAGCTATGTAGGTAGCAGCAGCAGCAGCAGCAGAGATAAATCTGAAAGTCAAATGCAACCCCACACGAAAAACGTTTGTGCAGGTGTCGACCTGTGCGTCTGTGATAGACCGACAATGCTCCACTACAAAGCACAGACACTTTCTCAAGTTACGCCTGCAGGCGAACCACACACCTAAAACAGTGGGCTCCTTCCGTCGCTTTAATAGGCTCAAAATACTGTTAACTAACAGGTTTCGACAAATATTAACCACCCCGCTGTAACACGCCCGAGCTACTTTGGTAGGAGCACCGTTGGGAATGCCCTAGCCCTCACCCTCCCCTAAGACAGTTTAGGGACCCCGACCCGAAAATGCAAGTACTAGCAGCTCCAGTTCTAACCTGGCTCAGAAATCATTAATTGTTAGCTTAGAATCCGCTTAACAGGCCTTTGGTACCGAGCGGCGTTACCGTTGGGATTTAAGACTATCAATGTTTTTAGAATACCTTTTTGTCGTTTTACGTTTGGTTTTAGCTTTTTGTTTTACGCTGTTTGGCAGCTTAAAATTGCGATTTTTAGCCTTATTATTAATTAAAACGTGCTAAAACGGTGTTTAGCCGCTTTTTGAAGCTTTGGACCGCCTACCTGGTATGATGGCATCCACTGTAAAAAGCGGAAAACTAGCACAAGATACAAGCAAAAAATGTACTTCAATTGGTCAAACAAACTACGTATGCGATATTTGGCACGTACAATATATTTGGGGCTGGACGAGACTCCGATTCCAAGAGCCAGCGTTCCTTCCGTTTTGCTGATGGTCTAAGGCACGAACCATAGTAAATTCTTTGACACAGAACTTTCAATCCGATTTTTCTGCACACAGTAACACAAACAGTTGATGCGGTATGATAGAGTTGTTTCAGGGGAGTACTGTAATTTTCAGTCAAGATTTGCGACTGACTTCTTCATTTGACAGTACCCACAAAGAACAGACAGGCAAACGATTTAAAATATAATAAAACCGAGCTTGGACAGACGATCAGACGGACTGATGGGTTGCGATTATGTGTTGATCATCAGCAACGCAATCGTGCAGAACATTAATAGTAAATGGAAATCCAATATAAACCTCTTGATAATATGAAAGTTTCATGAACATAAAAGACTGCCATACATACGATCACAATACTGCTCCATCTGGTCACTGCTGTCTGTGTAAGCTCGTCAAAAATCCCTGGCCGTGGCACACTACTGTAGCCTATCCTGCCGATACCACCTGTATTTTGCCATCAGACTTGAAGTCTTTTCACTGAGCAAACGTTTTGTTTATCAGAAATTCCATTGATTGTCTGGTACAGCAGAATGCTGAGTTTTCGGATCGGACAACACGTACTCCAATGAAAAGTAGCGTGTCATGGACCCGCATAAAGACCGTCGAGTTTTCGGGACAATCTCCCCCAATACATAAATCGGTTTCCGACAAAACAGCAAAGAAACCAACGCTACCCATCCCTCACCATCATTTCATAAATAAAGTCAGAGAAAGCGACACCCGCCACAAAAACATACCTTTTGAAAAAATAGAACAACGAACAAAACAAACACGCCTGTTATAAAAAAGAAGCCAAAAAATGACTATAACAGATGGTACAAATAATGAACAGGAAAACTGAAATAAAGTATTTGCGTTGTGATGGGGCCGCATAAACGACGCCGTCGAGTTTTCCCGTTCATTATTTTGTACCATTTGTTTTAGTCTATAGGCATGGCCAAACGGTTTTGAAAAATTCACGGTACAACAAAAAATTATGCTAAAACGGCTGATAACATGACCGGATATATTAAGAGTCGGTGTCTGAACCGATCGAGTCTCAGTATTCAGACCCCAAAATTGAAACTTTAGGCTAGAGAGCTGTAAGTTGGTACACTAATACATACTTATGAGTTGTCTTTCGGCCCCAAAGGATTAGTGGATTTGACGCTCCAATCCCGAGATACAGCCTTCTGAAAATCGGCCTGCTTAACTATGGGACCAAAATTTCAAACTCGAATTTCTAACCTACCAGCTGGAGTTTGAAGATAAAAATTTGGGTTTTTGCGTAACTTTTGGAGTACTTTAAGAATCTGCAGTCCAATTTTGTTTTGGAGGAAAAAAATTTTGTTCGCCCTCTTTGGTGGGCCATAACTCGGCTGCAACCCCCCATAGAGGCGCTTTTTTATTTCATAACTTTGTAGTGCTTTTTATAAGCTTCATTTTGGTATAGAACATGGTACGATTGCTGGTGGCCAATCCAGTGAAAATTGGCCTCAAATGTCACGAACTCGAAAAATTCGCATGTTTCACTATAGACATAATTTTCCAAATCGAATTTCTGACTTAATGAACGGAGTTGAGCTGTGAAAATTTGGGTTTCCAGAGTACTTTCAGTGTGCTTTCGGAATATTTAGTGGATTTAGAATTTCGAGGAAAAAAATTTTTTTCGACCTCTTTGGCGGGCCATGACTCGGCTGGAACCCCCCTAGAGGCGCTTTTTTACTTGATAATTTTGTAGCGCTTTTTATAAGCTCCATTTTGGTATAGAATATGGCACGATTGCTGGTGGCCAATCCAGTGAAAATTGGCCTCAAATGTTGAGAACTCATAAAAATCTGGTCTTCCAAATGAGGGAATTTTTCGAGTTTGTAACCTAAGCTGACTCTTAATTTACGTAAAAAACCGCATTTGATTTTATGAAGAATTTGAAAAATGCGATTTAAAAACAACCGCCTGCGAAGAACTTTTCTGTGGCGCACTTCGTACCATATTTAGTTATGGGCAACAGATTTATATAATTCGCGCTACAAGAAAAAGTTATGCTAAAACGGTTATAGCATGACCGGATGCGATAATTTACGCAAATAACCGCACTTGATTTCATGAAGAATTACAGAAATGCGGTTTTAAAACAGCCGCGTGGGTTAGTCGCGCAGTTTAATGTTCAGCAATTTGGTCGCACGTTCGAACGCGTCTGATTTTCTATGGCGCGAGTTACGAAGATGCAACCCACTTGATTGTTTGAAATCTAATAGAAAGCTGTGAATATCCGTAGTACAGCTAAATTAATGTACGTTGCATACAATAAAAGACTGAAATGTCAAAAATTGAGGGTTGCAGAAAATTCAACACTCTGTGCGGTTAGCGGCAAACGCCAGAGAGCCAATTCTTGTATAATTCGAAAGGCTGAAGTCTAATAGTGTACTCGGAACCGCTTGAACAACTTTCGTCGAATTCATCGTTTTTTGACGACAATCAGAACATGACAAAATCCAGGAAAAACCGATTTTCAGAAGAAAAGAAGTAATCTTTTAAAAAAGAATCTATTTTCTGGGGCCATGCCATAATGCGGAAAGAAAAAGAGGTGCTATATATAGTTAACGAGTTACGCTGATTTTAAAACCGATTGAACAAAATTTGAATCTCTTCTGAACAACTCCGATTCGCCGTGCCATTTTTTTCTGCCACTGGAATTTTATCGCTCTCCTCTCAGTATCTACATGTATCAGGGTGTTTTTTACCCCTCTCAAATTTTTACCGTTAAAATTTTTTCTACCCCTAGAAATTTTGCGTTCTGATATTGTTCGGGGTGCTTTCTCTCATTTTAGGGGGTAAGAATTTTACGCGGAACAAAAAGCATACCAAAAAATACAGAGCAAAAGATGTCTGACAGAAAAAAATTTTAAGGGGTAAGAATTTTAGGGGGTACAAATTTAAATTTTTGCGGAGGGGGTAGGGTCGGTTTCCCTGACTTTATTTGTCGGTTATTTAGTCTCTTTTTACTTCATTGTACAACATACATGGGCCGGGGGTAAGGTGGGGTTTTCCCCTCGCCCTCAGGCGCACCCCCCCGTCGCCCCGACTCCCCTCCGAAATTTTTGGCGACATTTTTTTGGAAAAACAGAACATTTCGGTCAAAAGCCCCTCGGCGGCCCATACCCCCTCGAAATAGTGACCTGCGCGGCCGCCTTTTTGGCGGCCCGGTCCGGCCCGGATTTTCAAATTTCCAGCCCGGCCCCGGCTGTCATTTTGTACTGGGCGGCCCGGCCTGGGACCTCAAATTGTTCAGGCCCGGCCCGGCCTGGGAAAGCTAAAGTCGCCCAGAATTCATGCAAAATCGCTTGAGCGGGTACTAGAGTACTCAGTATAATAGAAACATTTCTAACAATGCACCAAACTTAAATAATAATCCAGATTAAATAAAATTGTCTTGGCTAAAGTACACCCTAAATTATACGAATTAGCACCCAAACCATTCATTGGGGGTACTCAGGATTTCGCATTAGGGCTGTAACATTCTGAAGTTCCAGATTTGGCCACTGCCCAACCAACGAAGTGGAAAATATTTTGAAAAGTTAGCCTTCATAAACGCATTTAAACGGTATTCTGAGGTTGAAATTAACAAAATTTAACCGTTTTAGTAGTTTCAGAAGGCCCAGCCGGTTGAAATTTTCTGCCGGGCGGCCGGGCCGGCCCGGCTCGACCGGCTCGTGCAGGTCTCTACCGCGAAATTTTGGCGACTTCTTTGGGAAAACAAATTTAATCGCTCAACCCCCGCCCCGCCGAAAAACCACATACCCCTCCGGATTTTTCCGGATCATGTATGTTATACATTGTGAATTTGTTTGTTTCTGAAGAGCAGGACGTACTGGAAATTTTGGCATTTGCGTTGCTTATGTTTATCTTTTGAAATTACGGAATTAAATGCAATATTTCGTGTCTCAGTATTGTGTTAATCAGGGATGTGTGAGGTGTGTTTTTTCCGTTTTTTTTCGAAAAAAAACGGTTTTTTTCCTAAGCGTCTGAAAAAAACATAAATCGCGGAAAAAACTCAAGCTAGAAATGGCTAATATATGTCATTTTTCAGTTAAATGATTGACTTTTATTATGTATAATAGGCCAAATTGACTCAAAACTGTTCGAAAAACAACAAAAAGACCAAATTTGGCATTATAAAACAAAAGCGCAAACTGCTCCAAGAAAATTTGCATATAGCGGTTATAGTGATGGAACCTGTCGGGCACTGTTTCATGCCTATTTCGTGATTCATACCTATGTAACGCGTACATTTCTGGTCTGAAACGATCAGTTAGGCGCTAGAAAGCGTTAGGAATCATAGAACCAGGCTAGGATACCCAAAATTTGAGCTGGAGTTTTTTCGTGATTTTGAAAAAAATACGAAAAAAAACTGAAAAAAAAACAGGCCGATGTTTTCTTCTGAAAAATATCCATCCCTGGCTGGTGTCAATCGACCGTCGTTAGTTGCGGTAACGTTCAGCACTAAACATTTGCTGTAGTATTTTTACCGTATGCGTTCTAAATTTAAGGTTATTTAGTTAAAATTTGAGTTGATTCGTCAAGAAATGCAAAATGCTGACGCAATTCGATTACATGTACAGTATGTCGTTAACTCAGAGTATTATTGTGATTGTGTCGTGAAGGCCACTGTATAAGGAATTCTCCTGTAGCTGTTATCCTGATCATTTGCGTTCCACACTGGTTTTTTTCTAAAGTCTACATCAGAGCTGCTCTTCAGATTCTCATTGCCCTCCCATTGGAGTCTCCCTGTTCTGAGGAATAAGAAATGGGAAGTGTAATTTGTTGTCCATCCACAGATACGAAGATGTGTGTATTCTACATAGTCAACGGGAGCAACATCTCCTGTTTTATACAGTTTTGAGCTTAGAATAGTTAGCTATTTAGAAAAGCGGGACACTATAAAAATTATACTAAGTTTTATTTGATTAATGGAAAAACAGCTTCCTAAACCTAACCAACGACAAACCTTACGATTTTTCTAGATTAATTTTTCAGGTCAAAATCGATATTTTTCGATTTTGACAGGTCCCAATTAGTATTGGGTATTGGGGCAAAAACCCCAATAACGAATACCCAACACCTCAAAAACACCCCAATACCCAATACCAGTTCGCACTCTAGCATGCAGTAATTGGTTGTGGATGTGCTGGTATGTTAGTGTGTAAATCGATTTCGTGTATATGGTTGAATAGCCCATCACATTCTACGTCTAACGCTCTACCACTGATCGCTCTAACTTCAGGCACGCCAGAACTGTGCATGACTCTAAAAGGTACCGCAAATGTTTTTTTGAAAAATTAAAACATGAATAACTCAAAAACGGGGCCGAGTCCAAAAGTAGCCAACGACCAGCTCTATCTCCCCTGAAAGTATGGGCAAAATCTTGAACTGGGCCAAAAAATATTTTTTCGACTTTTTGAAATACCCCTTAAAATCGACGCTATTCATGTGAGCATGAATCAATCGGCTCCAAACTTTGCTCGAATAGTTGGCATGGTAAGCATAATCTACGCTGAAAATATGAGCCCAATCGGTTTAGGTACATGTACGCTATTCCACGGGTTCAAAATGTCGAAAATCACGTTTTTGGCCATAAATACCGCAAGGGGTATCGGAGAGCAAAAATACCGCAGTGGTGGTACTTTCTACTGAAGACCTATCGATTCATCACATAAAAAGTATAGGTCAGAAAATTTCATGTTCTGCCCTTATAAGGGGACCCGCCTGGTTTTTATAAAAAATGGCTCTTAATCTTTCAGATTACCTACGTTGACAGCGCACTCTCGCAACCTTGCGGACGGCCTCTGGCTCTCGCAGGATTTGTGATGATAGCAAGGATTTGCGAGAGCATCAATTTGTCATGCAACGGTCAACACTTGCGATGGCCAACTTGCGAGACACTTGCGAGAGCAGCGGCCAGTTACGAGACTCGCAACCACTTGCGAGAGTTTCATGCAAACGGCCCACTGTTTATGAAATGCTGACATGCAACACGAAAATGAGAAATTAAGATAACCTACCAGAGATACAAAACCACGTCCACCTCCAACCATTCTTTATAGATGGTGCAACGAAAGGAGGATTCACGTTCGGAGAACGTCGCCGAATTGCCGGGGTTACCGATGTGCAATTTTTTTTGCATCCGGTGATGGTTGTTCTTGTGCATGTTTTCCTAATTTCCAAATTGTTTGGAAGCATTTTCCATTTTTTATATTTTCCATTTTCCAACTTTCCAACTTTCTGCCCGCCCGGATGGCGGTTACTAAAATTCGCAGCTCGCAGCCATTCGCAGCTTCGCATCCCAGTCGCACCCGTTCGCATCCGTCGGGCGCCAACTCTAAAACATCGATGCGAAGATTTATTTGATGATAAAATTGCGCGAAAATGGAATCAGAAATGTCGGATTACGTTACGAGACAGCAAAACGTAGAGTTGTGAGGACATAGTATGTGTGATGGTGCGAGCGGAGCAGATGAAGGACATTTGGGTAACGCAATGAAAATGTATGCAATGCTGCAGAAACCGAGGAAGGAAGCCTGGCAGTGTATTTAATCCCTAACATTTTAGGGGAAAAGCAATTATTATTATTAACTGAAACTGGCAAATTTTGGGCCTAAAATTTCGCATTAAATCGAACTAGGGATGCGCTCGGGGCGGAATTTTCGGCCCGGCCCGCTTTTTTTCGTTAAAATAATCGGCTGAGTCCAAATCATTGTTGTTGTTGTTGTTGTAACTTTTCGTCCTTTCGGTCTAGGAGTAGCCAACTGCTATAGAGAAGGAAGAGACACAAGGTCCGGCAGCCAAATTTAGCACTTTTCGGCTCTTTTTCATAGTTTTCCTTACTGAAACTCAGTTTTGATCTTTAACTGATATATACTTTTTTAAGCAAAATCAAAGAAAATGAGGTCGAAAATTTGTTAATTTGTCACAATATTAGAGAATAACCTTAAAAGAACAAAATTATATTGAAATATACTGAAACTAGCTCTACTAAAACGCTATTTGGCAGCTTAAAATTGCGATTTTTAGCCTCCTTATTGAAAAAACCAGCTAAAACGCATTTCCACGCGTTCTGGAGCTTTTTGAATTTTGGACCCCCCTCTGGGCGAAACCACCCTCGACCACCCACCTGAGGGGTCCAATGTTACCGCCTCCGGGGCATCTCTGCATACCCTTCGCGGTCAATGTAGAGTGGACTATAAATACGGCCCCAGGTCGACCCTGGCTAGTCCCCAAATGGTAGCACCTTTCCCGGGAACGCAGATGGTTCCTGTTAGCTGCAGGTTTCCGGCGCTATCGTAAAATCCGGTTCCTTATAAAGTTTAACGGATCCAAGAAAGTATAACGGATCCAAGAATAGTATAACGGATCCAAGCCACCGGCGCACTATTCAAGTTTGACGGACCCATACTATTCAAGTTTGACGGATCCAACTGCACTATTCAATTTTAACGGATCCAAGCGACCGGCGCACTATTCAAGTTTGACGGATCCATACTATTCAATTTTAACGGATCCAACTGCACTATTCAATTTTAACGGATCAATGCAAATTTATGAACTATTTAGGTTTGACGGATCCTTAAAATACGCAACAAGCCCCAAATTCGGCGCCCGCCATACTATTCAATTTTGACGGATCCATACTATTCAATTTTGACAGATCCAACTGCACTATTCAATTTCAACGGATCCAACTGCACTATTCAATTTCAACGGATCCAACTGTACTATTCAATTTCAACGGATCAATGCAAATGTGCACATTTCTGAATGCGTTGAAGGTTATAATTTATTTTCACAGTACTAGACAGAAGGGTAACTAGCGTAAGTTGCAATACCACACATGTTGTTCTTATTACGAGCCATTTTGATGTATCCATTTTCTCCCCACGCTGTTCCCCAGCTAGAACGTTTCAGATAAACGTTGTTACTAGATAATAATCTACATTCTTGTTTTTCACGAGCCAATACTGATCGCCTTTGATTGTCGTTCCATATCCAACAATGAGCACCGCGTGGTCTAAGTCCACGGGACTGCAGTCTGGTTCAAAATAAACACCTGCAGTTTGTGTAACGCTGTGTTTGTTAGCCACTCGGATGTGGTGAACTAACCTTTACTATATAGTTTGAAGCTGTTATGTGAAGCATCAATAGCTGCTGATACTGGACCAACAGTGGCTACAGCATTCTGCAATAGCAGCTCATTTCCTTCTGGGATTCTAATAAAACCAGTTGCATTTCCACCAACAAATTGTCTGTTAAATCTGCAGTCGTTTACCTGCAATTTGGAAGTTTAACAATACTTTGTGTTTATTCTTAATTGATTACAGTGGCTTCATATGGATATGAGTTTTCTTTGTCCAGCTCCAGACCATTATTCTCTTTAACGTACTGAAAAGCCGAAGTCATCAGACCACCATTGCAACCTTGGTTTCCAAATTTTGATGAACAGTCTATCAGATTTTGTTCTGACAAAGAGACCAGCTTTCCAGTTCTGCGCCGCTCTTGCCCCTCAAGTGCTCCTGTCTAAATCCATGTATTTGGCAACGTTTTCTGCAATTATTGGAACAAGACTCTTACTGCACTAAATGCCCAGCATGAACCACAATGACCCTAGAGATGGAACAAAGTACTTCTGCTGTGAAACATGGAGATTATTGAATGTAACACCCGATTCTTAACTTCAGATACATATCCATGCTTTCTCCAGTCGATTTGGTTAGCAATTACACCATTTTGCATAAGTCTGTGCTGTGCACTTCGCTACTGCTGGTGTGAGAAGTGTTTGCATAGTTGCACTGAAACCCATTTCAGTAGCTGTACTCTTCAGATTTCTGAAACGTTTCCGTGCATACCATTAAAATCGTTAGACTTTACTGACTAAATCAGCCAGATGGTTCATTGACACATGAAAACTTTTTTCTGTCACATTCATATGTATGTATTTCAACGAACCACTTGTTCTTAATAAATATTGTAAAACGCTCGCGCTCTTCCTCCACACTGTCATAGGTTTTGTCTGAAAATAAATACTTGAATACCATATTGCAGTTATGACGCATTGCAGATTGCACATACTGTAAGCTGCTTTGAACTTCACCCATAATGGATTCCAGTTGTAATTCATAATCTCTGATGCTTCTGCCGATGCCTCATAGTCATTGATGACACTTAGTTCAACCTGCACATAAGCAGTATTTGCACCTTGTTTGTGACAGAGGACAGGACATTCACCCAAAACCGCATGCAACAGTCTTGTTGATTGGTATTTATTGCACTTCTGTCAGTATACCATGTGCATTATGCAGAGCTGGGCTAGTTGGTGTCATGGTTTTAGACATATATTTCACACAACATAATTCGTTGTCTACTACACAGGATAATAATGTCTTATCCAAAAAACCATATGCAGAAAATTTTTTTCATTGTTATGGGCTCTCCTAAACATGTATTGGAATAAGTAGGTAGGAAATTTATCTCTAATTGTCCCATGTAAATTTCTTAGCATGGCTTTTGTTGCACTCCATGTTGCTTCAATTCCCTGTACATGAACAAGAGGATTGTTTGGATCAACAAAATTTTGTCTGAAAAACGTTTTTCAGATCAAAGTTATGATTTATTATCGAACCTGTGATTAACCCAGTCGTGATGGTACTTTTGTTGCAGTACACCTTGTTGAACATGCATTATGTTGTTAATTCCACCATATGCAGCCCACATGTCAGAAACGATGTGTGTTCCTGAACAGCCACAGAATCAGCTGAAGAAGTCAACATAACACATAGATTTTACCTGCTTCTACATATTGTTCAAGTATTGGTATTAACGTTTGTGCATCTCTCCTTGGAACAGGTACCATAATTACCCGATTTGTTCCACGCTCAAAAATTCCAAATACCCAGCTATGTTCTCTTCGTTGGCCCACTTGATATTTGGTTTTGAAAAAAATGGATTCGTCAATCTCAACAATACTGCCAGGCCCACCTAACTTTTGCGTGAAGTGATTGTCTTGGCACCTGTAGGACCATGTAGGACTATTTCAAATGTGGGAAGAGAGGTATGAATCTGCCTGGGGTGTAGGGCTATATCCCAAAAACCGCCAAAAATCGCTGTAAAATTGCCAGAAAGAAAAGCCAAAGTTTTCCAGAGGGTATATGGACGACTTAGGCGTGGGCAGCAGTGAACAAGGGAGAGGGTATGTTCCGAGATCCCTGGCCCATGGATGGACACAATACAAAGACTTGAATAGTATGGATCCGTTGAAATTGAATAGTACAGTTGGATCCATCAAAATTGAATAGTGCAGCTGGATCCGTTGAAATTGAATAGTGCAGTTGGATCCGTTGAAATTGAATAGTATGGATCCGTTGAAATTGAATAGTGCAGTTGGATCCGTCAAAATTGAATAGTGCAGTTGGATCTGTCAAAATTGAATAGTATGGCGGGCGCCGAATTTGGGGTAGTTGCGTATTTTAAGGATCCGTCAAACCTAAATAGTTCATAAATTTGCATCGATCCGTTAAAATTGAATAGTGCAGTTGGATCCGTTAAAATTGAATAGTATGGATCCGTCAAACTTGAATAGTATGGATCCGTCAAACTTGAATAGTGCGCCGGTGGCTTGGATCCGTTATACTTTCTTGGATCCGTTAAACTTTCTTGGATCCGTTAAACTTTATAAGGAACCGGATTTTACGATAGCGCCCAGTTTCCTGGGTAGATACAACAACAACAACCACCCACCTGACGGAAAACCCCTTTCCCCCACGCCGGCCGTGACCCTCTATAAATAGGACGTTTAATAAACTTTTGCCGGTTTTTGCTTAGTTGGGACACTTTCAAGGTCACCGTGAGTGTGCCATTTATGGAGGTTCTATTTAGCACCTTCTTCGACTATGTTGAAGCTAGCGTCAACAGTCGTTTGCTTAGACTGTGATCGTGGAGAACCACGTTGCACTTGTTGACGTGACCGCCTCATCTTTTATTTAATGCAAAGACTTTGTACACATCAAATATACATCAACAGCCTCTCTCTGCTGGAAACCCAAGAGGAAAACCGAAAAAGAGGTCGGAAAACTTTTTTCTATTTACTTCTTTTTTCTTCGCATCGATGTTTTAGAGTTGGCGCTCGGCGGATGCGAACGGGTGCGACTGGGATGCGAAGCTGCGAATGGCTGCGAGCTGCGAATTTTAGTAACCGCCCGCCCGGATTTTTTTATATGCCCGCCAGTAGGGGGGAGGAGGCCCATTCCCCCCCCACCCGGCGCTGCCGCGGCCGGATTACGGTATGCGCTATCTGCTCTATGTTTGGTGTGAAAATATATTTTTCTTCCCCTCCGCTGAGGTTTTTGAGAGGTCAGAAATGATTTTATATTTGGAAAATACTCCTCTAGGAGTTCTTTTATGTTTCTAGAACAGGCTCTCCGGAGCGTGCCTATACTGATGCGTCCATCTAGGGGTATTTTTATGTTTTTAAAACAGGGCCTCTGGAGCGTTCCTATACCGATGCGTCCCCGAGGGGTATTTTTATGTTTTTAAAACAGGGCCTCTGGAGCGTTCCTATACCGATGCGTCCCCTAGGGGTATTTTTATGTTTTTAAAACAGGGCCTCTGGAGCGTTCCTATACCGATGCGTCCCCTAGGGGTACTTTTATGTTTTTAAAACAGGCCCTCCGGAGCGTTCCTATACCGATGCGTCCCCTAGGGGTATTTTTATGTTTTTAAAACAGGCCCTCCGGAGATTTCCTACACCGATGCGTCCCCTAGGGGTACTTTTATGTTTGGAAAACAGGCCCTCCAGACCGTGCCTATACTGATGCGTCCCCTAGGGGTATTTTTATGTTTTTAAAACAGGCCCTCCGGAGATTTCCTACACCGATGCGTCCCCTAGGGGTACTTTTATGTTTGGAAAACAGGCCCTCCAGAGCGTGCCTATACTGATGCGTCTCTAGGGGTACTTTTCTATTTGGAAAATTGTCAGGCCCAGACCCAACCCAGGCCTCCAAAAGTCGGTGACGGTAAATACGTAAATGGGAACCGAACTGGAGCTGCCGTTGCACCTCACCTGATGACAGCAAAGGGGAGGGATGTTTGCACTTGCAGGCAGGTATTCTGAAAATAATTGGCATACCGGGTATCGGTATTTATAAAAATTGCAACTACTTGGAGATTTAAGCTGTTCTGTTTTAGTGCTTTTACTACCACTTGTCTGCGAAGTCGTTTAAACCTCGCGCGCTTTGTGTTGTTTCACATGTAGCAATATTACAGTAACCCGCCGCTGCAGCGCCGGGTGGGGGGGGGAATGGGCCGGGAATCCCAGTAGGGATGGATGGGACCGGTATATAAATACCGTATAGCATTTTCGATACCGTGTAATACCCTATGCCGTATATATGCTGCTGCAAACGCTTTAAAACACCCAATCACGCTAGTATAATAAGCTACGCCAAGTTCTGGTCAAAAACATCAAGTTATTTTTTGTGGTCGGCTTTTCTTTCCTGTGAAAAACACGGCTACTATTTCTGATTGTGATCTGTTTTGTCTACCTACTACTAGTAAGTAGTACCTACTGTCTGTTTATTTAAAGATTTGAATCAATATATTGAATTTATTTTGAATTAGACTATGTCTTTCGTAAATAGGCTATATTTTTAACTGTATTTTGGTTGGACAGATTTGCTTCACTTCTCAAGTTAGTGAAATGCTAACCAAAAATACGTAGATTTTAATCAAAAGTAAAAATGCAGTTTCTCAGCATTTTACAAGTACCTACTTGTAATATCACATTTTCCATGGAAAATGACATGAATTTACTGCAAAAATCTTGCTGATCAGTTTTAACAACTATACGGTATTATACGGCATAAAAAATACCGTATATAGCCAAAAATACCGTATACCGGTCCCATCCCTACCCGCCGGCCGTGGTTGGCTGGCCCATCAAAATGCCTCATGAAGCCTGTATCCGATCGGTTCAATTTAATATAGTAATGTAATGATTAGAGTTGGGTTCTGCAGTTTACCTCCTACAATCATAGATAGCCTATCATAGATAGCCTATATCGATTGCTTCCTTACAAAATATTGAACATATTAATTAAGGGAATCATACCCCCTTTAGAATTTTGAGAGACAAGAAAAAAAATAACAATATCTGACTTCTTCAAGGTTGGTAAGTCAGGCGGCCCTTCTGTACCGTACCATTAGGTGCAACTGTCGCACAATGAAAGGTGATAAACGTCGAAGTGCTGTGGTTCATACCACTTGTATTGCTCCCTGTTCCAAGCAAAATCCGGTTCAAATCCGTTTATAAATAAGCAGAACAGCCCGGTTTTAAAAATGTCGTTACCCGATTTACGGTAATTACAATAATCAGGAAGGGTTTGCAATCTATTTATCCCCTATTGCAACCAAAATGCAGTTAAAATCCGTTAAGAAACAAGCGGAATAGCCCGATTTTAAAAAATACCGTAACCCGGGATGCGATAGCTACAGTAGCCCACACTTCGCATTTTTGTAGTCCATTGATGCTCAGGAAAGGTTCCGCACAAAGGATACGGTATGCGGTCATAGTACGACTTTAGGTAGGTAAACTGCAGATATGCCTGTAGTTGTATTTCTTCAACCCGAATTTGTGTTTGTTGGAGCGATGTTTTGTTCCATAATTCCGATTTTATACTTCATTAAGTGAGTTTTCGACCCCGTTCAGTTTAGTCCACGCTTAGTGTCGGGAGTCGCCCCTTAACTAAAAGATATGGTCTGTTGTGGCAGCATCTGTCGTACTGTCAGGGTTCGTGCGGGACCTGGAAAGTCAGGGAGTCATGGAAAAGTCAGGGAATTTAAAAAAAGTCAGGGAAAAGTCAGGGAATTTGGTGTCTGGTCAGGGAAAAATTTGATAGTAGCAGAAACATCTCGCCGCCAAATGGTCCTGCCAGAAGTTTACATGACACCCTTTTGAAGATCCGTCTTCTAATTTTAAATACTGCTACTTAAACCAGAAATTTACCCTCTGAATACCGTTTTAATGCGTTTTACAAAGTCAATTTTTCAAAATTTTCTCACATTGGTTGCAGTTTCCTCGCCCTGGTTGGTCAGGGAATTTTGACTTTGGTCATGGAAAAGTCAGGGAAAGGTCAGGGAATTTTGCTATACAAAAGTCGCACGAACCCTGACTGTTTTGATGAAGGTTACCAGAACGTGTTGTCTGTACAAAGGTGGAAGTTATAGTTGCAGAAAAGAGGTATGAAATGACAGCTGCGGTGAACGGTCATCGTGCGTTGGTGATTAATAACAATTCGTCTTCGGATCAGGTTAATAACTGTGCAGGACCAGCAGATGTGTGGGCTCCTGGCACGGAGGTTGTGGCTGCCTACTCGTTTGAGGGCAGTTCGCCAGAAGACTTGCCTTTTAAGAAAGATGAGGTGCTCAGGATTGTTTCCTCAACCAAGGTTAGTCTAATTTCTATCTTTCTTCAACATAAAACGTTCATGTTCTGAGGGAGGGGGTTGGGTTCAGTTCACCGAAATTACTTCGCTGAGAATCAGTTCGCCGAATGTTCAGTTCGCCGAATCGAAAAATAACCCCTTGTGCGGAGGCAAATTCACGGTGGAGACTTATTATTACCTTACCATTTTACATTACCTCAAAATGTAAAAAATTACATGTTACCACAGGTAATAAAAGTTTGGAGGCAACATACTACGACATGACTTATGTTCACACAAAAAGTACCTGTATCCAAGTATGTTTGCGGTAATAGAATGAGGGAAAGAAGTACTTTAGGTATGATATTGTTTCAGAAGAGAAACAAGAAGAAGATAAGTTTTGAGTTTATGCTTGTTGTGCCGGGCTTTTTCCAACAGAATCGGCGCCCACTAATGCGGCGGCAGCTTATTATCTCGAGCAACATGTGACAGTAGGGTAGGTTATAAGTAAAAAGCCAAGAGGACATAACTTCAAAAAAGTATGTATTTAATTGTTCTTTTTGTCTTATTTCAGGTAATGTTACTCTGAGGTAATGGGTGGTGCCTCCACACAAGGGGATACTAAATCCAGTTTCTAATCTATGACCCTCAGACTTAACCATCAGAGAGAGAAGTGACACCGGTTACCTTCTGGTTTGCCTGATCACATAATTGTTTGTGGCAACTGTTTTAAATGACCAGGGGGGCATAAATTACCCCCAACAGCAAATGACCAGTTGGACCAGGTCACTCTGCTTTGTAATAATCGGTGTGCCTTAACTAAAGGCCGCCGCAGTATGTCTTACTGCCTGCGTATATCAGAGAGAACCGTAGCTGACCACTTGCTGTTTGATGATTGATTCAACTGGCGCAGCCATTTTTATTCATACACGCAGTTAGTGCTAGCGATATTAATTATAGATATAGGACAGACAGACAAAAGCAATGACACATAGTTAGTAAGACGAGAGACAGACTTAGTAAGAGAGGTTGTGGGCGATGGCTCTGAGGTACGTTATCACATCTTGAGTCTGGTATCTGTTGCCGATTGTGCGGACCATATATGTAACAGCTCCTGGCTGGCCCGGGGAGAGGGGTTTCGCCCAGAGGTGGTCCAAAATTTCAAAAAGCTCCAAAACGTCTAGAAATGCGTTTTTAGCACGTTTTTCACAATAACGAGGCTAAAAATCGCTATTTTGGGCTGCCAAATAGCATTTTAGAGCTAAAAGCACGCAAAAAACGATAAAAAGGGCTTCCAAAAACGCCGTTTTCTCCTAATCATCAGCAGTGGAAACGGCAAATTGGGTTTCCAAACGCTTTTCAAACGAATTTTAGGCTAAAATTTGTGATTTCTGAGCCAGTTTGTTGGTACTGGAGCCACTACTAGTACTTGTGTTTTTTGGGGTCGGGGTGAGGGGGTTTTGGCTTTTCTACCTGGGGGTAACCCCCCTAGTACATGTGCATGGTGCGGATTATGTTACATGCAAGCAGAGTGATCGGGGTCGACGGGGGTCATTTGCTGGGGAGGGGTAGTTATGGCCTCTGGTCATTTCAAACAATTCACACAAACAATTATGCGGTCAGGCCGGCCACGATCAGCACCACGTAGGTTTCACCTCTTGGTATGATGGTTAAGTCTGAGGAGGGTCATAGAGTAGGTACCGGATTTATTATTTTCGATTCGGCGAACTGAACATGTTCGGTCAACCGTACCTTTGGCGAAGTAGTTTCGGCGAGCTGATCAGATCCCGTTTTGGGGTTTGGATATTATCTCCAGTCAGGAAAGTTAGTCCCCATCCTCCCCTCCCAGTGAAACAGTTTCTGCTCAGGACACCCGGCCGAATAAAGCACAGGTAATGGTGTCAGTATTTACAAAGGAGTGTCATACATGTGGACCGGAAAATGGAGGGTTGGGTGCGTTTGAGTTGTCATGGAGAGGGAATGGGTCGGTTTCCGCAAAAGGGCTGTCAAAATTTCCGGCGTGGGTGGCATGGATGTCAGATTGCATTCCCTAATACCTCCAGCGAGGTAGTGAACGAACGGGTCCAAAAATTTTTGGAACGGAACTTTTTAGCTTACATCCTCCTCAACCCTCATCCGGCGCTCATTCCCCCTAACGAATAGAACATTTACCACAGCCTTGCCGAAAATAGGCTAGACTGACGATTGCACAGTGTAACGACACGCAACAGTACCCAACAAATGGTGTCGATCGATGGATCCAGCCAGTTCTCTTCTAATCTCCTGCAATCCTTGTAACTTCTCAACCCTCCCTCATGCGTTTTTCTGGAAGCAAATTAGAAAAAATCTAAAAAAATTGAAACATTCTGGAATCCGAAGATGGTAGGGACTACTTGAGTTCTGATTATGTATAGAGATGACCAGCAGGAACGACCATGGTTTTTTCACGCCCACACTGCATTTTTTCGTGTGGGGTGGTTTAAAATTGTCTGTAAGTGACTCAGTTATTCAGCTTGAAGACAGTTTGCGATATTTAAGTCGACAACTTGCTTGGTTCGACTGGCGTAAGAGAGTGCGAGCGAGAGAGCAGTTGTGAGGACGCGTTTGTTTTTTATGTTTGCATTGGAACTCGAACTAGTTATTGAACATTCTTGAGCTGCCCTGTCCTGCTCTAGCTCCTTGCCATCGATTTACGCACATCCGCGATTAATCTAACAAACCATCAGCACACAGTGCACAATTTAAGGATCCCAATTGGTGCAGAGCTCGTAGTGAGGACGGAGCCGAAGGCATGGTGCCGGTCAATTACATGCATGCCGAACAGCGCAAGGCTCCACAACGAATGCCTTGGTTCCACGGACTGATCACTCGCGAGCAGACTGAGAGGCTGCTTCGCCACAAGCCGGATGGCACTTTCTTAGTGCGAGAGTCGACCAATTTTCCTGGCGATTATACGTTATGCCTAGCGTGCGCTTCCAAAGTGGAACATTACAGGTATCAGCAGTCAGCACCGGTTGAAACAAACAATTCTTGCAACTTACCAACTGCTGCAAGGTAATCGGTATGCATTAAATTCCTGTAAACTTGTCAGCGCTAATTAATAGCTAACAGGAAAGAATTTTTAGCGCAAAGGCCACAAGCAGCCAACAGCAGGCCAACTAAACAAAGTGTTTTTTCTTCCAGTGCTGACATGAACTGGTTTATTTTGCACAACGCTCAGTCGGAACTAATTAGATTAGAGTGTTTTCTTTCAATTAAGAATGAAACGATCGGTTACTTATTCTGTAAAACAACGTAATGGTTCTGGCGGCAGATGTCATTATAGTCTGCATACACGTGAAAAACGCTGTCAATGTGTTTCAGAGTGCAACGCAAGAGTGGCAAGTTGACTTGCGACGAGGAGGAATTCTTCGACAACCTCACTCAGCTGATAGCGGTATGGCCAGTTCTCTTGTGTTCATACATGTAACAGGTCCGGGCTGACCTGGGCAGGGGTAGGGTTTCCGTTAGATGGGGGGTCGAGGGGGTTTCGACCAGAGACGGATTCAAAATTTCAAAAAGCTCCGAAGTGCCTGGAAATGCGTTTCTCGCACGTTTCTTTTAGTAAGGAGGCTAAACTCGCTATTTTTAGCTGCCAAACAACGTTTTAGCGCTAAAAACAAGCAATGACAAAAATGGCTTCTAAAAACACCGATTTTTCTTAACAATCAACAGTGGAAGTAGTAGAAGAGTGGAAAATTCGGTTTTCAAAGGCTTTTTAAGCGGATTTTTGGCTAACAATTCGTGATTTCTGAGCCAGTGTTTTTTTAGAACTGGAGCCGCAAATAGTACTCTAAATTGGTCTCTAAATTGTCTCCTCGTGGGTGGGGGAGTGAATGGGTTTGGCCTTTCTAGCTGGGGGAGTAACGCCCTAGTAGATGTGCGCTTGTGTTGTGTGATGGATGGCTCACTTTCAGCACTATAAACATGACGCAGACGGACTGTGTCACAGATTGGTGACGCCACTTCTGCCGGACTCTTTCAAGATAGGTCACGATGTTGATAGCATTGCCCAACGCACCAAGGTCTTCAAAAATGCAGGCTGGGCTATCAGAAGGCACGACTTACAACTCGGCGACACCATCGGTAGAGGCGAGTTCGGAGGTGTGTCTGCTTTACTTCTTCTCTACACTTCTTTAAATGTTAGTCGGCCTATTTGGTACCGGTATTTGACGTTTGGGCCCTGTGGCAGACATGGGCTAAGATTGGCTGAGATGTTCACCCCCCTCAACCTCTGACTTACCTCAGGAGGCCTCCGCTACCCCCTCAGGGATTTTTGGAAGAATTTTGTACAGAAAATTATGATCCAATCCCCTCAATCTCTATCACATCCCTCAATAATTGAATATTTACCGCCCCTTAGCCGAACCGAAATGATAACCCATGTCTGCTTTGTGGTGGTAGCGGCATGTAATAAGTGGCTGATTGTCTTAGATGTACTGATTGGCTGGTACAAGGAGGACAAAGTAGCGGTGAAAGTGTTGAAGCATAACAGTGGAGTGGTGGATTCGCTGCTGGAAGAAGCTTCGTTTATGACGTACGCGCGTTTAAGTTGATGTTATCTAACTTTTCGAACCAGTTTGATCTTCTTTTTAGCTCATTACGCCACAAAAACTTGGTGCAGCTGCTGGGAGTTGTTCTGGATGATTTAACAGATTTGTTCATGGTCACAGAGTTTATGGCCAACGGCAATTTGGTCGACTATCTCCGATCGCGAGGCCGTCATCAGGTCGACAAGCAACAGCAGCTACAGTTTGCCAGGCAAGTTTGGCTGGCCGTTCGCAAAGACCGGCTGCAATTTTGACGAGAACGTCAAAGCAGAACAATAGCAATTGTGCGTGTCACAGATTGAGAGAATTGATTGTATTGTGTTCGAGTGGCGAGGCAGTTCAATTTGATTATTGTAGGGATGTGTGTGAAGGCATGGCTTATCTAGAAGAGAAACAGTTGGTGCACCGAGATTTGGCCGCCAGAAACATTCTCTTAGCCGAGGATATGAGTGCCAAAATCTCAGACTTTGGCTTGGCCAAGCATGCCGATACGTCGAGTCAAGACACGTCTGGCAAGTTTCCAATCAAATGGACCGCTCCTGAAGCACTCAGACAGAGCGTATGTTTTGCCTTTTTCAGTATCTGTGCTGTGCTTGTATGTAAACCAAGAGACTAACTGTTAGTTACGTTGCATTCACTGGTGACTTCTGTTACGTAAAACACTAGCGTTACGTTCTGTGCATTAAAATCACATCAAAGTATTTGCATGATTACAGCCTGTTACAGAAGTTCACCAACAAGTCAGACATGTGGTCGTTCGGTGTGCTGCTCTGGGAAATTTACTCATTTGGTCGTGTGCCTTACCCCAGAATTGTGAGTCGCTTTTCTTAATAGTCCTTAGCGCAAAGCACGTACTTTTTGCAAATTATTGTTACAAGAATGCCATGGATGAGGTTGGGGCGATGTCTGGCTGGGGTCTGTAGCGTCTTGGTTTTTCGCTTGATTCATCTTTGCTCATCTTTCGAAGTTCTACCTTAATCATGTTAGTAAATAGTAAAGTATTGCGATGCTGCAGCTACCTAGCACTTCTTTTTGATCTGTCTGTGCTAATGCAGTTGGTGTTATTATTCAGCCCATTCAAGACGTTGTGCGTCATATCGAGAAAGGCTATCGTATGGAACCGCCGGAAGGTTGTCCTCCAGAAATCTGCTCTCTCATGTCAGAAGCGTGGCAGTTCGACCCGGCCCATCGTCCCAGCTTTTCGCATATGTTCATCAAATTTAACAGTCTCCCTGTATCACCGGCACCTTCACTCTAGCGCCGACCGGCTGGTTTGGCTTTTGCTGTAAATTCTGTGATAACTGCCAATCAGACTGTCGTCTTTGTATAGGTAAGGCGTTTCTCTTTAAATTCGCTGTCTTCCAGATCCTAAACGATTCATAGTTTTGGCCGAGCGAGCTACTACTATTATCAACCTTTCACTAGCACACATTTGGTCGCAAAAACTGCGTCGGCGCTGTGCTTTTTGGGTTTTGTTGACGGTCATTTAATGGCCGATTTGGCAGGGATTCTAAACGATACATGAACCTAACCTCTAATAGGCTAATAAGATGTTTGAATGGAGCTACCAAGTCGACAGTGCAATGGTGCAATTCTTGCGACCGACTGTATTACGTTGTTTCTACTGTTTGTAATGTGCACAATGGTCAACATTTTGAAATGTTTCCTACTGTAGTAATTGATTACGAGTTGACAGTTGTTTTTAGCAGTTCTGTTTATAACGTCTGGACCACGAATGCAGCCCGGCTTGATGCTACTGAACCAAATTCTGCGGTTTTTTGTAATACGCAAAGAAATTCAGGAATAAAGGCATAAAGTTTCAGTCTTGTGAAATGATTTCTGATTGACTTTGTCAAAGCGTATGGTCGCCTGTATATTTGCGAATCCGTTTGTCAGTCACTGCTATTAAATGGCTTAGCTGTTTCTTCAATGGATTTCGATGTCTAACTCAATGTTTTACGTTAGTCCGGATACGGACTTGGATGGCGCAGTTGAGGAGTCGGAAGCTGCTGCTGGAGATTTTCTATTGCTCCAAGGTATGTACGTGCTCAGCCAATTGTCTCTAAATACTACTAAAACCGAAAGTTATCCTCTGAATACCGTTTAAATGCGTTTTACAAAGCCAATTTTTTAAAATTTTCTCTGATTGGTTGCAATTTCCTCAGCCTAGTTGGTCAGGAAATTTTGGACTTTCGTCATGGAAAAGTTAGGGAGAGGTCAGGGAATTTTGCTGTACAAAGGCCGCACGGCTCCATGAACGCTGTCTTTGTCTCTGCATTTTGGCTTAATGGTCGCGTTTCGTTAAGCGGCCTTGCAAATATTGTAATTGCTGGAAGGGTGTTAGCCAAATGATTGCTACGTACTTTTTATTGAGGGATAGGGTTTGACGGTCTGATTACATGATTTTAGCTTGTCGCATCTAAAGTGCAGAAAATAGAAAGGGCCTTTGTTTAGTGACGTGTAAGCATACTAGCAGTCTCGTTAGTCTTGTAGTTTTTGTAGATGACTGCCTATTGCAGAGCGGTTTCTATTTGATTTTGTGTTTTCTATAATTTGCAAATGCTAGACACCCGTGTCAGTTCGTTCCCTATTATTGTGTCACTGTGTCAATTGTTTCTATGTTAGGTGTTTAGTACAGCCAAGAATAAATAAGACCAAGTATGTTCCACTCTGCGGCTCGGCCGTAGTCAACTGAGCGACCAGGCGCTGCAACATAATCGCGGAAACGCATCCGCTAAGTCGGACGCGTGTCCGCGATTGCCCCAGCTGGCTGCGATTGCCCAAAATGACGATCAATAGGACAAATAAAATCGACTCAACATGTTAATGTCGACGCCGTTCTGCATTTATATTGCCTGTACTGCAGATTTTGGCAGTAAGGGAGTGCATTGCACAAAAGTTATAGTGTTGCTACAGACGCGTTTTCCCGATTATGTTGCAGCGCATGGTGGCTCAGCTGGACTACGGCCGAGCCGCCGAGTGGAACATTCATGTTGTTATTTATTGCATATGCCTAGGGAACTTTTTCACCTTTCTTTCCATTTAGCAATACCAGTCCGACATGGGTTGAGGTGAGGCCATTGTTCCGCTCCGCATTGTTTGTCTGGCTTGTCAAGGGTCTAGGTTAGGTGTTTGTCTAGCATCAGCGTGTAGCATAGTGGTTAATGTATTGGACTGGAAATCCAAAGGTGCTGGGTTCGATCTTGCACATGCCTAACTTTTTCACCTTTCCATTATTTATTTTTGGTATTTCTTATCAACAGTAATAAAAGGTAAAGTGATATATCAGTCAGCCGGCAAAGTTGGTGTAGTGGTTTAGGCCGCAAAGCCACTGTAAGCGTACTCGCGCGTTCATCCACTCGGCGGGGCAAGTTTCTTGCCGTAAAGAAAAGAGTTGGTCGTCGGCACAAATCCAACCGAAGGCACCGAAAGCTGGTGACAGCGAGTAGGTAAATGGGAACCGACTGGAGCTGCCTAAGCACCTAAACTACAATAGCAACTGTTGGGCCAAACGGGAACGGGAAGAACTACCACTTAGACGTCCGCAGACTGACACTGAGCATGTGTGCCCGCTAGTAGCAACGGAAGGCCAGGATGTGTTTGTGCGTGATGGGCCCGCAGTGTGGCCCAACGCAGGGGCTACGGCCCCGCCCAGACAATCCATCCGATATGTCAGTCGGTAGTTTTCAGTTTAAGGCTGCCGTACTGTGCTTATGCAATTTAAATTAAAACAACTTTTCATTTATAACAGAAGGCCTCTAACTTAAGCTGTACGCGTTGTTAAAGCTTTCATGTTCAATATAGAAAACTACTAAGCAGTTCTACGCATCAGACGCATTTTTAGGAAAGTTGCAATTTTATCTTCAATAGAGTGTAAAAAATTTTTCGGATTGGTTAAATTATTACGCATGCGGAGAGCGGGGTGAGGATAACACGACCCATTATCAGAAATAAGCACATCAGTTTGAAAAACTAACTTTGGTCCATTTCATTTTGTCGTCTGACAAATTCCAATTAAATTTCATGATAGCGCTTGCCGTTTTGAGCTCAAAAGTAACCTCTGCGAGAAAGAATAATTCTGAATTGCCTCGTCATTGGCTTAGCATTAACGGGTTGTTCTGCTACAGACAAATTTTTTCGGTTTCTATTCTAACAAATACTAAGGTGTTCGTTGGCGCAGTTGTTGTGCGTCATCGATCGACTACCTGTTTTAGGTGAAATGATCGCCAGTCAATGTGATCGTGTGATTTTGTACAAAGCGTTCAGTGACAATCGTCAAGGTACAATGGGAAAGCTGTTCTGCACTAACTATCGATGGTGTTTTGTTCCTGCAGTTAAACTCCGCGTAACCAAAGCTTCCATATGTTTTAATTGTTGACAGCAAGATCTGCTTCCAGGACCCCTGCTGCAGTCGTAGCAAGTTTCTCTCTGAAAGATTCGACATGGCTTTTGCACTGATTGATCAGTTGTACTACGTGCCTAGAAATTCAGGTTAATTTTCTGTTGGGTTGGCCGTGCAACTAACAACTTTTAGATGCGAAAAAGCTGAGGTTGATGAATGCGCCGATTTCGGAGTCGGAGGGCGGTGGTGTAGCCTTCTTAAAAATTCAGTGCAAGGATTTCCGCGTGTTGTCATTCGATTTTAGCGTGAGCCAGTTTTCTGTGCAGGTTCGTAATAACAAGTTAAGCGTTTTCTGTGCAGAATGGTTTTGTGTTTCAGTTGGCAAACCACATTTTTCACTTTGCCTCTCCTAGGAACCTAAACAACATATTCGGGTGTGTGGTTGAGCGGACCAAAAGTGTGTCCTTCATTCTTTTCTCAGTCACACTGCACAAAAGGCCAAGTGTTTAGAACTTTTTGCGCCAATGAACTACGGCCACAAGGGTGACTGGGAGAAGGAACTTCAGAGAACTGGAGCCGCTGTTCATCGGTGGCGGGTTTCACATTTCAACTCAGGTTTTCGACATGTCGAGAGGTGCTTGACCCTTTAGTAAACGCTGTCTTCACAATCTGACTTTAGTTACCCGGAGTTTTTGGTTGTGCCGCAGACTGTATTAGACCACAAATTGGAAGCTTCTTGCCCGAATTGGAACGACAGACGCTTTCCGGTATTCAGTGCTTTTTTGCTGCAATGTCTGTAGTTTGATTGAGAGAGCAATATGTCTAAGTTAGTTAGGGATTTTGAATGACTGTAAGTGTAGTATTCCTGTGTAGTCATCGTAGTTTTAGTTTTGCACACACAGAGTTCACTGTCAAATTATCTGCCGAATACGTTCGGCTCGCTAAAACAAAGCCGATTACCTGTTTTGGTCAGCAGCAGCTGATAAAAATCAGTGGCGTATCCAGAGGAGTGTAGGGTGGGTACACCGCCTTTGCGGTGGAGGAAGGGCGATTTCCCGATTTCATCTGGATAGGTTGTGTAACTACCGCAAAGGATTTCCCGATTTGACGCTACGTACGATATGACATAATGGCCTTCTGAAAAACAGTCTGCTTAACTATGCGACCAAAATTTCAAAATGAATAGAATAAGAGAAACTAATGAATTATGTACTAAAACTGTATATACTGTTTAATGCCTTTCAAATGCGTTTTTGAAGCTAAAAATTTTCAGAATTTTCTCGCCCTTGTCGGTCAGAACCCCAACCACAACCAGGCCACTTTAAACTAATAAAACTTGACAGTTTTGTTAATTTTGAACTCGGAATGCTTTTTAAACGCGTTTTAAAGGCAAATTTTACTAAATTTTCTTACCCTGGTTTGGCAGCGGCCAAACCAGCCACTTTCAAAATTTTACACCCCGTTTCCGAAATCCTGGATGCACCACTGATAAAAAACGTAGTTCTGTGCAGTTCTGTAAGAATCTGATTGTGTCAACCTACGCAGGTGTGGTGCTGGTCTTCTCCTGACGGCTATGCGATACTGCGGTCTTCGGAGGCCACTGCCGCCGATCACTGGATTAGGTTAGTTACCTACGTAGAGTTGCTGCTCTAACAGTTTTATTGAAGTTGCCACCGTTTAGCTTTCTGGATGGAGTCAGGGCGTCGCACCCCAACATGATGGAGCCGGATGTAGTCGATGTCTCGGTGTCATGGCAGTTGCTTTCTTCTGCTTATTCGTCTCTAAAACGGTTGTGTACAGTAGGTAAGTTAATGTCACTTTTGCGGCTTTGTCACCTCTTGCATGTGGCTATGCGTTATGAGTATTGTGTTGGCTGTGGTTCCCACGAGCCACGTGGTAAGCGCATCGACGTAGACGTAAAGTGTAGTTAGTGTCGGTGGAAATAGGTGAAGGTGTTTGTCAGACAGAACAGTCCAACTGAAAGAAGACGAGTAGGTATGAAAGCGGTCTGTGTTGCAGATTCCTCCGGTCAGTTCAAAGCTGAGGACAATCAGTGGCTGATAGCCCTGCAGAAAAGCCGTTGGTTGGAAGTTGTGTCAAACTGCCTCGAACTGTCGGCGCGGGTGGTGAGCGCGGTGCACCGGAAGCGGTCATCTGTGATAATTAAAGGTCACTCTCCTTACGCTGCTCACCGCACTGCAATGTTGCGAGCATTTCAGAAGGGAGCGCATTCGACATGGCCTGTGTTGTGTCCAGCATCTCTCAGCTTTGTCTCGATCCGTATTTTCGCACGCTGAATGGCTTTCCTGTCTTAATTCAGAAGGAGTGGGTGGTCTTGTCGCATCCGTTCGCTCTGCGCTTGTTTGGCTTTCAGAGGGAACAGGAGGACAGACACCTTGAATGCATGGTAGGCTTTCTGGCTACTGCCATACAACACAACACCGCAGTAGCCGACCCTGTGCTCAGTTTTCAGTCAATTCCCAGAGCCATGATTTTAGAAGAGTTTACAACTTGAGCCAGAGCCATGAGTTTAACGTCTGTGGTTGTGTAACGACTAAAACGTACTTGGTGTTTTGGGTGTGGTTTGTTCCTGTGCGGCATGTGGTGCGCATGAAAAAGTAATTGGTACTGTTCCAGATTCCGGTTTTCTTGCTGTTCCTCGATTGTGTCTACCAGCTGATGCGCCAGCACCCAGCCGATTTCGAGTTCGGCAGTGTCTATCTGGTGTCGCTGTGGGACGTAGTGCTGAGCGGTCTGAGCAGCACATTTACCGCCAACAACTGCAAAGAGGCGCGCCTAAACACCAAACCCCGTTCTAGCGCCTGGCCGCTGGACAAATTCTACGAACCTGACCATTGCGCACTGTTCGCCAATCCTTTGTACGGACTGGACAAGCTGGCCCAGGCCATCTCTTGCGTAAGACAACCGCACAACGTGCTCTACGTCGGCTGTCGCATTGCCGAGCTGCAGTTCTGGCACGACTGTTACTTGCGCTGGATGCCGCACCCGCAGATTCCCAACGGCGGCCACATTCAGCGACAGGCCAGACTCGGTCGGTTGCTGGCGCAGTTGACTGAGTTGCAGTCTGAGCGCAGTCGCTTGTCCCCGTCGTCTCCTGCTGCTGCTCCCAATCTGCGTCAGTGCCAGCCGATTGCTCTCGGACCAAAGTGCACCACCTCGGCCTATCCCTACAGCAACGACTGGGCTCCTATGCAGGACGACGGCTCCACCGTTGCCGGGATGTTGCCACAAGCTGAACGCGCGGTCAGAAGTCAGGTGAGCGTGGGCGTCGATAAGCACCTGCTGGCACCAAACCTCAGACCTTCCAGTTCTACGCCTGCCATTAACGAGAAACCACATGCCCAACCTTCCAGTCGGTTTTATTAAAATACTACACCAACGCTGACTTGCACTTCGCGTACTGTTTAGAATTTCAACCTGTCCCAGTCAGACATGGACTAGCATTTTGGCTGAGGGCGTGGTAAATAAACAAATTCTGGGGGGGGGGCTGATCGGGGTTGAGAGGATGGCAAGCTAAAAAGTTGGTTTTTTGGCTTGTTTTTTTTGTTAAAATAGGATAAAATAAGCTATTTGGAGCTTAGGGTACACCTAATCTAGGCATACCTTTATCATAATTTTCTATACAAAGTTTTCCTGGAGGGGTCAACCATCTCGGCCACTCTTTGCCCATGTCTGGTCCCAGTGAATACTCGAAAACTGTTTGACAGCACTTTATTTGCCGAACTTAATTAAGTGTCAGGTGACTTGGTGCCTTGTGAATGTGAATACACAGTTCTACTATTATACATACAAAATGCATAGTCATCTGTGCTGTGCTGTATGTGGGCTCCGTTTTCCCTACCGCTATCTGTGTATATTACGATCGTACATGTAACAGGTCATCCGCCGAAGGGGTTTGGGGGTCTAAGCCGAAATTTTGGGAGGGGATTGGGCACTGAAAAACGCTCAAAAATCGCTAATTTGGGTTGAAACGCAGCTAAAAAGTGCTGTTTGGCAGGCGATTTTGGCAATTTTTGTGTCTGAAATTGAAAAAATCGCAAAAATTTGCTCAATAATTACTTGCCAGAAAAATCGGAGGGGAGTTCGGAAAATGGTCTCGGGGGTCTGGCCTAATTCGGGTGGGGGGCAGACCGCCCAAACCATACATGAACTAGGGGGTTTGCCGGGTTGCCCCCTAACTGGAAAGGCCAAACCCCTTACCCCCACCCGAGACAGGTTAATGGATCCCCGACTCGAGGCGTTTTGGAGCTTTTTGAAATTTTCGACCCCCTCTGGGCGAAACCCCCCTCGACCACCCCACCTACTATGGGAAAACCCCTACTCCGCCAGGTCGGCCCGGAGCTGTTACATGTATGACTACGATTATGTCTATATGTACCTATATGCATAGGTGTACTACTACAGTGTGTAAAGCAGTTTCATATTGATGTGCAACTCCCCGTCAAAACACCAGTTTTTACTGTCAGTATGCAACAGCACAGGGCCTATCAGAATAGCGTAATATCATAAAATTGTATCAGAGAAGTAGTTCAATTAGGTCTCTTCAACTTGTCGGCTGCTTCCAGTGTCCTCTTTAATCTGAAACTGGTTGACTTGCTTTTTACACGGCAGTACGAACTGAGTGCAAAGTTGCAAAGGCTATGCACCTCGTGGTCATAGGGATCTTCAGTTTTAACGCCGCGGTGAATCAGAACTCTTTGCAGTAAATGATAAATAAATTCGTAGTCAGGTTTGTCCCAGTATTTCAGCGAATCAATGTAATCCATAATCCTTGTATAACTCCGCGGACAACCCTGCAACCACGAGTCTAAATGTTGAGCCGCTAATCTGACCACTGTGTACCCTTAGCATTTCCTCTTTCCCTTCGTCAGTTCTTGCGTGATCTTTCATTCGACCAACCTGAAAGAAGAAAAATGCCAGAAGCAAACTTGGCATCGCCGGCTCACTTCATTCTTATCACTACAGTTCTTCCAGGGCAGATATCCTTTGGTTAACTCAATTTGCATGTAGAGCCACGTTTCCAAGTCGTCCTTACGGCACATTTCCCTGTTTCGATGACAGTTCAAAGGGGCATAGCGAACGGTGCCGCGAAAATTTGCTGCCGAGCGAGGTGTGCGCAGCTCTCCCTTTTCGTTCCGATACTTGCGACACATGCCGAAATCAAGAATATACACTTTGCGTTGCTCTCCTGCCTCAAACAAACTACTGTAGCCACTGTGCCTACTGCTTACCACCGATCCACCTGTTCTGTGCCCACAGCGTAGTTCCCGGGCTTTAGGTCGCGATGCAGATAGTCAATCTCGTGTAGGTCTTCGACTGCTTCTAAACATTGAATTCCCATACGTACGGCTGTTCCTGCACTAAACCTCATGCTGAAAGAAGCTGGTCAGATTGGTGAGACTGAGACTTCCTTACCCTTGACACTCTCTTCGTAAATCGCCCAAGTTCTTGCCCACCAATGTCATGATAATAAAGTTGAAACGATCGTTGCGCCCCCGATCACTGATGCGACAAAAATGCCTTCCACCGTGTTTCTCCAATGACTTTAGTACGCTCACCTGAAACTCGACAACAGTACAGTGTGCAGTGCATCAGCGTTGTACCTCCATTTTGAGTACTTGAAACCGTTCCTGCACAGATTCTATCTTCATAGCAAATTGATCGTCTCCCAGCTGCACCTTGTACACGGCACCGAAACCCCCTTCTCCTAACTTCTTTAAGACTTTGTATCCATTGCCTCTACCACTGAGCACTATCTGAAAGACACACACGACCTCGCACCTCCATCCCCACCACCTCACCTCTCCTTCTTGCAGACTGGGCACTGTACTCTCCGCCTTCACCTTCTTCCCCATGCCGCACTCAGTACAAAACTTCTAGTATAATAATCATAAACAAAACACAGCACTTACAGTTTTATGTCTTCCACTGTCAGTACTCCCCACCGACTACAGCCTGACCCGTTCCATTTCTTGGAACCAGTGTTCTGTCCGCTATTTTTACAATTTCAGACAGAGAGTGACTGTAAAAACACAGCCTTTTCAGACACTACAATTGCCTGTAAAATTTGAGCCCAAGTTAGCGGTTTTCAGCCATTTTCAATAAAAAATTGCAATTACAGTTCCAATAAAGGCTGTTTATTATGTGACCTTTGCCTAAAGGTTGATTTATACTTTACCACCGGCACCTTTCCACTGGGTGGCACTTTCTAAATCGGTACCAACGGCGCAATTCAGACTTCGGCAGACTGTCAAAGTGCCACCTGGTTGCTATTAACCGTACATACGTAGATCATCCGCCGTAGGGGCAGGGGGCTGGGGGCTCTGACGCCGGCTGGTCTGAGTTTGAGTCCAAATTCTAGGTTAGGGGGTTGTGTACTAAAAACGCTCAAAAATCGCAATTTTGGGCTCAAATACATCAAAAAGTGCTGTCTTGCAGGGAATTTTAGTGTCTGAAATTCTAGAAAATCGCAAAAATTTGCTCGAAAAATTACTTGCCACAAAAATTGGAGGGGGTAATAAAAATCGTCTCTGGGGGGCTGCCCTAAGCCGGGTGGGTGCAGATGGATGCAGAGGATCCCCTGTTCATGTATAATTAACCGGGTTTCACTTTGCAAGTCCAGCAAATTCTAAATTGCATGGAAATATGGCAATTTGAGAGGGATTATCTAGGGGACTGATGGGGTGGTAAACCAAATAGTCCGATGTTTTACTAAATAAAATAAAAGCTCTTTTGGTTATTTTTCGGTAAAATAGGCCATTTTGAGATCATTTGCACCTAATAAACGGAGTTGCGAAATGGGCCGTCAGATCGTAGGACTTTGGACCAATCGAGTTAAATATTTGG